>NIUQ01001057.1:0-36475 GCA_002796945.1 Plectus sambesii | reverse complement strand
TTTTAATGATTGTTTGCGTTGACGTTTAAGTGAAATATTTCACATGTACATGAAAATGTTGCGGCTAATGGGTGATAATGAAAATAGCCACATTTTAAAGTCGCGTTGTAAATAATGCGGTTAAATTTTAGTAGGTCAACCCCGATCGACCCCGGGGTCAACCCCGACTTCAATCCCGACAAACCCCGACCCCGTCCCCGACCCCGACTTTTTGAAAACCCCGACCCCGTTACAGCTCTAATTGTAACTAGCGTGACAGACAGACAAGCAGAGAAGCGAGAGTGAAAGCGTACATTTTGGCAAACCAGCTAAAATTTCGCTCACCCATTCATTCTTGTTGAGAGAGTAGGGCTTGGATCCATTTGAACATAAATGAACTCTTTTGCTGATGTTAAAGAGACATTTTCACTGGGAAAATCGATGTCGAAACAAGTCAAATACCAAGTCGCGTAGGCTAATTTAAAACTGTTTATTTGCCGAAAAGATGTTTTTCCATTTCTCAAAGTGTAGTGCGACGCTGTCAAGGAGAAAGCTCTAATCAATTCCCGACCAAGTGCCTGCTTCATTTCTTCAGTTGTAACGCCCAGCTGATCCAGATAGCTTTCCATATGAAACTGAGCAGACCAAGAATCTTCGTTTAAATATTCTCGAAGCTGAAATAGAATTCAATTCGTCAAAAAAATGGCTGCCTTTGAGACGCAGGCAGCTAAGTTCAATGTGAATCTAGCGTTAATTAGAGATTAAAAATGGAGAATGAAAAAGGAGAGAGGATTGCCAGTGATATAGCAGTTCCCACCTTTTCAGCGGCACTGAATATTACAGTTAATAAAGATTATCAGTGCTAACAAAATTTCTGAGGACAAATTTCCGTTATTTTCATAGATCTTGACAGAATATCAGAACAATCAGAATGCTTACATAATTTACGAAAACTGATCTGTGGATCCTTTGATTTTGCTCTCATGGATCTGGATGCAATATTTCAACTTTTCAACTGTAAGTCACGTTCTTTAATAGTGCCCTTTTCTACAACCCACCATATCTTCACTAACTATTGAGTTTAAGAATGTGAAAATGTTTACCATATAATTGTTAAAATAGCCAATCCATGTGTCATTTCTGTACTCATTTTCATCCAGTTTATTCATGGTAGAATAATTTGATGAAAACGCAAACGTCCCTTGCCACCACAGACCACCTTCGCTCAGGGTTATCGTCGTGAAGTAATCCAATAACGTTCTAGGCCATGGAAGACGACCACCATTGACCAGAAGTTTTTCTTTTGTCAAACCTTGCTGACTGAAATATTCCTTGACAGCGGCAACTGTACCATTGCCTAAATTATTACGTTCACTTTTATGGAACTGTTACCATCGCCAATGTAGCATCAAAAGCACTAAACTTTCATTAGCCTTTTTCAGTAATTAAAACTACCGAAAGCAGATACAGAAATAGATATTGAAAACGCAGTAAACTTTATGCATAGTTTTAATTTCAAAGCTGCGCCATAGAGATCGGGTTCCGCTTTCAGTACCTTTTTGAAACAGTTCATCTAGCGTGAATCCGTATATTGGCAGGCAGACAGTACCCTTTGGCACTGCAAACGGTTGGTCATTGACGATCGTCAGAACGGAGATGGTGTCAGCGGCAATGAATCGCTCAACCAATGCAGCACCCGACTGAACAGTCAACACAGAGAATATGACGAACAGAACCAGCCTGAAGGCAAGAAATTATGAATTCACATGAATATTACTTTTAAACTTACCAAAATGTCTTCATCAACAGCCACTTGAGTGCCAGTTTTGCCGTCCAAGATGAAGCGTCCGTACCACCAACACCAACGATCTCTCCATATTTGTTGGCATACTGAGCGACTTTTTGAGTAATGCCATTCAATTTTTGCTCCATTTCTACTCCTTATTGAAGTTCTGCGTGAAAGAACTTATCCTTGTTCTGATCCAAAATACTGCAATCTTTGAAGAATATTTCAATTTATGCATAAGTCTCGTTTCTGTAAACTTGCAAAGGTTTTTGCTGTCTCTGTCTCTCCACAAAGATGACTCGGCGTAATCACCATATATTCACTGCAATAGTCATACAGTCATGAGACACCTGCTTTTTACTAAATTGGATCTCTTTATAGTTTTAACGCCTCGCTTTTAATTACAATGAAAATAGAGTTTTCCGAGAAGAAGACCAGCTGCCAGCATGGAGATGAATAAATTATACAATCTCGTATAACTGGAAAATTCAAATGATCGTGTGCAAACAATTTTTATATCAAACGATCAAGGCACAGCAACATTATACTTCTCATACTTGTGAAGAGTCAATAGGGCTAAGTTTCAGAGGAATCAGTTACCTGCAGAAAGAGAGAAAATTACAGCTCAGAAAATGAATTGTGCAGAAGGACACTGCAAAGGGGATATCGCAAATGCGTTGTCGGAAAATTTTTGCACCTTAAACATGAATATGAGCATAAATTGCACGAAAACGTTCTTTGACATAATAGGATACGGGACTACGAAGTATTTGAATTAAGATATTAGTAGATGACTGGCAATAAAGCAATAAAGAGAAATTTCTAGCTGATAATCTCACAGCCGTTACTTTCAGAAATATCGAAGTGATTAAGAAATGATTTTCTCAAAGAAAATCGGGAGACGATGAAACTTAGACGCGATATTTTCTTAGGGAGCGACATTAGTTCTTCAGTTTATTCCCACTTTTGTTCACCACTCGAAGGGTGTGTTACCTGAAACTATCTCAGCTTTCAATACTCAACGCTCGTTACTAAATTCTTAAAAACTGAATTATATATGGCTGAACACTAAAGTGCAGCAGAAATTTAAGAAAAGTATGTTAAATTTTCTGAAAATGGTCGCAGAGCAGCAAAATATTAAGAGAATGATCATTAATATGGAAAATGAACGTGTGTGCTAGTTTTTTAACGTATGCTTACTGCATATTTTTGTTTCATAAATGTTTGCAGACCTATAACAATGAAGTCATAATTGCACCTTTAAAACACACGTTTGTGATGAGTTTAACGAGTTTTTGCGTTTCGTTTTGCATTCTGTATTTTTGAAGCGTTTAACATTGCGTAGCGCAATAAATTTTTCGTTTCGGCATCATTTATTCTCAAGTACCGGAGTTTCTCGAAAATAAGCCCCGGGCTTATTTACGAGAAATAGCATTTTCGAGCCTCAACATTTTTCTCTAAAATACGCCCGGGGCTTATTTTAGAGAAATGCACAAATTGCAGTATTTTGCCCAGATTCGTTAAAATTTTCACACGCGATCATCATCACTATTAAGCAGTAGCTGCAATCCATCAATACGTTTGTGTTGTGCCAATAGGGAGACGAAGTCAACATTTATTGTGCGAAAATCGCGATTTGCACTGTGAAATAACATGCTCATTTAATTACGCCCTGGGGCCAATTTCATAAAACTGTTGAGCTGTTGAGAATTGAGAATTGAGGAATTGAGGCGCACGCCAATTGGTCAGATTTGAATTTCAACCAATGGATGCACACCTTAATTCCTCAATTCTCAATTCTCAACAGCTCAACAGTTTTATGAAATTGGCCCCTGGGCGTATTTTCGAGAAAAGGCAGCAAAAGTGATATGTTTTTTTGACGCGGTGGCAATAATTTTTGACCGGAAAATAAGCCCGGGGGGTATTTTCGAGAAGGCTTTCGAAAATACGCCCGGGGGGGCTTATTTTCGGGTGGGCTTATTTTCGAGAAAACCCGGTACAAGATGAATTGAATTACGGTGCGCAAATAAATTTCACTGGGTGTGGTGAAACGGACGCCTTTTTAAATGCTGCTTAATTAGGTTTTTAATGTACTGAGTTGAATTATTTTTAACAATCAGGTATAGAGATAAAGTCCAGTTCAATAAACAATGTTCAATGCTTAGTGTGCAGTCTTGTTTTGTAAAAGGATTGTCTTTAGTTGAGTAACTAATGTTTAGATGGTTTTATGAAATAGATCCGACGTCTGTCGCCTCTGCTCTCGATATTGCGTCTGTAAGGTTCAAACTCGCTAGGATAGGACAATTAAGATAAGTAATGCTCATGGAGATTCGCACTTGTCCTAGGTATGACTTATCGACTCTGAAATCGCAAACTCTTTTAAGTCTGTTGAGTTCTATTTTTTTATATTCTCTTTACTTATGCATAGCCAAAGAGCATATTGGCATCTAAATCTTGTGACCAAGGAGCTTTAAATAATGAAAGAGGTCCAGAAAGAGTGATCAGTCATTTAAGACTTGAATTTATTATCCGAAATTGGCAATGTCGCGAAAAGCGATCTACTGACAGGTGATGATCGATAGAGGGGACAGAGGTTATTACGCTTTTTCCCTGACAGAGTCAGGCCGCACAGCAGAAGGCAATGATTGATTGCAGTGAGACACAATAACGGGGATTGCATGTAAAGCGAATAACGGCTTCGCTTTCTGTCACGAGTGGCGCTCAGAACAAGGCACTTGCTTGCATGAATCCTGTGAGAAGTAGCTGGGTTCACTAGAATCGTACCGTTCACAATATCCCGAATTTCATAGAAGTATCAACGTATATATGTCAAGTGGCAAATAAAGAGCTCTTGTTAAAGAAAGAGGAATTCACATTAGGCAAGGATTAGAAACATCTGTCATCTCTAAAACGAGCACTGAGAAAACAACGATGATTCAGCTGTTCTGTTATCGTTATTACACGTGATCTTGATCGCCAACGGCTATCTCCATGATCTCAGAACTGAACTCTAGTTGATTGCTTTCTTATTCTGTTATAATAGCACTTTTCGATTATCTGCCATGAATTAATGATGCCAATCGGACAGCTGATTCGAAAACATGTTTTGTTCTCATTCATATTACTGACATTGGGCCGGTTCCATAATCGTTTCCTAAGTCATTCTTAAGTTATGCATTACTTAAGCCCATTATGAAGCATAGCGCTGAGTATCGCTATGAATTACCTAACTTTAGGACACGATTATGGAACCGGCCCATTGTATTGCAAAATTCTAGTCGCATGATTTTATCCTTTAAATGTAGAGTTCACAGTGTTCCTCAACACAGGCACAGAGAAAGATACAGTCATTCGTTATTTTTGTCAACTTATAATTTTCTCTAAGACTTTCAAGGAACATGTGAATTGAAGAAAGATGTCTGCAGATCAAAAACTAAAGCTAAGCGATGATTGCAGTTATGATACAATCATAGAAGTTAAAAAATTTGGCTGAACAAGTGTTGATGTAAGTACAGACAGATTCGCCTCATTAGCGCATATAAAAAATATTGCCCTTTTGATACGAACAAAGGAGTTTCAAGGAAAGGTCCGTATCGCAAGTTCTGTTGCTTCAAGTTCTATACTATTTCATAATCACTTTTTCGCCTAGGTGGAAAAGGTCGAGGGGGAAAGGTCGAGGTGGAAAAGGTCGAGGGTAGAAAAAGTCGAGGTGGAAAAGGTCGAGGGGAGGAAACGTCGAGGTGGAAATGGTCGCGGGGAGGAAACGTCCAGGATATATATCGAGGAAATCAGATATAGAGTGTATATATATTTATTTGGTGAATAATGTCGAGACTTCGCAATGTAACAAAGAAAAAGCATAGCTATACCGCGTGTTAGTACCTTGCATTTACATATGCTGCGCTGCATTAGTTTTTCGCACGTTGTGGTCAAATAAGCATAATCAAGTAAGCGCGGCAATCGGAAATATGACGATATATTCAAAAAATCAAAAGAAGCGCGGAACTAATGCGTGCCAAACCGCAGGGTGACCGCTATATAAGCGGCCAATTGGGAGTAAAGGTATCATCGCCTTCGCTTCCATTGCCTTCTGATCTACGCATTCACCTTTGCATCGTCTCTTGCCCAGTTATCGTCCCTTCGCATTCGATTCTGCTCTCACTACTTGAGCGATAAAATAAAGTAACTGCCTATTCATATTGGATATCAACATCAACAACTTCGCAATAATAGACGAATAAGTTCATCCGATCGCGATATATATTTCCTCCCCTCGACCATTTCCACCTCGACTTTTTCTACTCTCGACCATTTCCACCTCAACCTTTCCCCCTCGACCTTTTCTCCGGGGACCCACTTTTTATGTAAATAAGGAAATTGCCAAGTTAAATATTGCAAATCGTCGAAAAATGCATTGCAATAGTAGTAACGAATTAACGTTCTAACTTAGTCGTAATTCGATATGTTCAGCATGAAAATTCGTTTTCATTACCACTATATGTATAATAAACTATTATGCATCCCAGTATCATTTTTTTGTTGAGGGCAACTTCACCATCACTATTGTCGGAAACAAATTTGTAGATTTATTTTCAATTGACCCTTGAAACTATAGATGCGTCGGTCCACTGGACCGTGTACCGAATTACTCGGTGCACCGGACCGGACCGGGACCGACCTGTTTTTCCGTGGACCGAGCTTTGGACCGGACCGAGTAGCTTGGACCGAGCATAACTCGGTCCGGTCCAGAGTTGCGCTACATGGGAAAAATTGCAAAAAAAGGTCGACGGACCGGACCGTGGACCGTCGGTATTGGACCGTGGACCGACGGTATTTAGTGCTGGACCGCGGTATTTATGCTGACCGCGGTATTTGGTGCTGGACCGGACCGGGACCGGGACCGACCTCACTGAGCTTTGGACCGGACCGACCCCCCTTAGCCTTGGACCGAGCCCGGACCGGGACCGACCCAACAGAATCTTGGACCGGACCGGGACCGACCTCAAAAATCCTGGACCGACGCATCTATACTTGAAACTGTGCTCTTTTCACTACTCACAGCTGTGAGAAGTATAGCTTTGCTGTGCCTTGATGGTTTAATATACTGGGCGCTCCAAAAGTTTCTTCCTCACTTTCAGCCGCCTTTTCTGGATAAAGATTTATCATATCAGCATAAAAGTTTTTTGATTTCCTAATATGATTGGTTCTGTTTCGTGATCGGTTGTTGAACGGTTGTGTTCCGCGTTTCTCCATGTCACGACGGGATTCCCCTCAACACTTATTAGCCAGCGCGAGGGATACTTGCTTTTAACTCCACATGCGACACCACTTCTGTGTGGGCACTACAGCATCCTAAGCCTAACCATCGACACTAAGCAAATTCGAAGCCGAAACCAAGCAATACGTCAACATCATGGAAGTCTACGAAATGCGCAACTCCAGCCGCAGCTACAACAACCTTCCCTCCAGCTACATGCTCTTCTATACCAGCAATGTCACTAATACCACTGAAAGTATCGGCTTCTACATCCCTGTATTGTTGGCATTCATTCGACTACACATGCTTGAGTACACCAACCATGACGACAGCACCCGACTACGACATCAGCAACGACAACTACCACAATGGCATCAAAGATGAAAACGACAGTGGCGTTGACAACAAAACCACTGACTCGCGTTATGCTACATGGACGACAACAACAACATATTCACTATAGGTTTCGGTTTCTTCATTTTCACATCGATGACGTTCATCTAACTACACGCGCTCGCGTAAATGGCTAAGAAAACGATGGCGCAACGAGTTGCTAACGTATGGAGGTGGCGAAGGCTAGATTGAGATGGCAGCGCAGATAGTTGTGGTGATTGCATGTGGAGAACTGCATTCGGAAGAATTGATTTAGTTTTGAAAAAAAGACTATTTGAATAATAAATCCAGTGTGGGAAATATAAAGGAAAAATTTGAAAACATAATGAAAAAACATAAACTACAGCTGATAACTGGTGTCCGTCAAGAGAAATGACTGGAAGGACCTGTCACGTAAACAATGAGTCAGATTAATATCAACGATGCAGACTGCTATCAAGAACGTAGAGAGCCATATTTAACACATTCTTCATGACCTAGCAGGATTAGTGACACCACTTATCAACCGTGACTTTTACGTGTATTCTGCTTTTTTGTGTTTCTGATAGTAGATTTGTGTTTCACATGGTCTGATTAGAAAATCCGCAGTTTTCAACACTATCACGATAAACAGTAATTAAGAAACAGGAAAAAAGTATTGAAGAATCTTTTGGAGCATATCTTAAAAGCATTTTCCTTGCGATCATAAGTCGTTTCCAGTTATAGGAGACTTTGTAATTTATTCATCTCCAAGCTGGCAGCTGGTCGTCTTCATGGAAAACTCAATTTTTATTGTAATTAGAAGCGAGGCGTTCAAACTATAAAGAGATCCAATTCAGCAAAAAGCAGGTGTCTCATGACTGTAGGAATATTGAGCCGAGAGTAGGTCGATTAAGCCAAGTCATCTTTGTGGAGAGACAGAGACATCAAAAACCTGTGCAAGTTTACAGAAACGTGAGTTTTATGTATAATTTGAAATATTCTTCAAAGAGTGCAGTATTTTAGATCACAACTGGGATAGATTACTCTACGCAGCACTCCAGTACGAAGGAGTAGAAATGGAGCAAAAATTGAATGGCGTTACTCAAAAAGTCGCTCAGTATGCCAAAAAATATGGAGAGATCGTTGGTGTTGGTGGTACAGACGCTTCATCTTGGATGGCAAAACTGGCACTCAAGTGGCTGCTGATGAAGACGTTTTGGTAAGTTTAAAAGTAATATTCGTGTGAATTCACCATTTCTTACCTGCAGGCTGATCATATTCGCCATATTCTCAGTATGGACTGTCCAGTCGGGTGCTGCATTGGTTGAGCGATATGTTGCCGCTGACACCATCTCCGTTCTGACGGTTGTCAACAACCAACCGTTTGCAGTGCCAAAGGGCACCGTTTGCCTACCAATATACGGATTCACCCTGGATGAGCTGTTTCAAAAAGGTACTGAACCTGATTTCCATTGTATAGCTTCAAATTTGAAGCATGATATTTTTTGTTAATTGCTATAGGATAGCACTTTTATGATGCCTTTAAATGCTATGTTAATAGCGACTCTTCTAGTAAAAAAATGAACTTTCCTTCATTATGCTGAAATTTCAGAAAACGGATCAACCACTTCTGTGAAGGAATATTTCAGTATGAAGAGTATGACAAAGGAGAAGTTTCTTGAGAATGGTGGTGATCTACTGTGGCCGCGAACTGTTATGGACTACTTAACGACAATGTCACTTGTTGAAGCTGGCGAGTGGTGGCAGGCAGTTCTTGCATTTTCCACCAACTACTCCATCATGACTTTGAATGAAGATGATGGATGGGAACCGGGTTACAAAGAGCTCTCTTGGATTGGATATTTCAATTACTTTATGGTACGCTTTTCCTTATTTTGATGCAATGTATCATTTTGACTTTTTCTTGAGTATGGATAGCACTAAGAAACAAACGCGGCTAGAGGAACAAAATAATGACATTGATCTGTTGGATAATAATTGTCTATCTTTGCTGCACGTTTTCATCTTGTGTGAGGTTTAATCAAAAGTTCCCTTTTTTTCTTTTTTCCAGAAGCGCAGTCCATTAACCGCTTTGGCTCGTTACTCTCAGGTCTCAGCCTAACCTGTGTGAAAAGTTTGAGCCAAATTTGTTTATGGGTTGCAAAGTTATTAGCTCATATGTGCAGTAGAATTTTGCAGAGCTGTTTTTGGGCTACAGTAAGACTTCACAAACTACCCCTAAGAGAAAGTTTTTCGAAAACTCCGCCAGTCGATACTTCAGACCTGGGGCTACAATCAGCCAATAGACGTCCAAGCTTGATTCCACCTCCCAGAAAATATCACCAAGTATCGATTTTTGTGGCCACTCCGTAATTGCGAGAAATTCCGTTGCCGCTTTGAATGCGTGCACTGCTTTAGTTGATCCTCTATAAATAAAATCTGAAGGAGTAATTTTTGAAACTGAAAACGTTTTAGATGCGCGACTATCTGAATGAAGATTCTTGGAACGCACAGTTTCTTCTCGAAGATTTCTTGAACCAATTAGGCGTTTCAGTAGAAGAGCTGAAACAAGCGCTCGGAAGAAAAATAATTAAGCTCTTCTCTCTAACGGCAGCACACTATACCGACGGTAGCGAAGAAATGTATTATCGGCCGATTGCTAATTTTCGAATAGCATTCGTATCATGGTATTACACTTGCTTTGATGTAGATTTTCCAAGCGAAAATGTTATGTTAACATCAAAGATGGAGTTTGTTTACGTTCAAATGGATCCACATCCAACGCTCTCAACGAGAATTAATGGGTATGTATTGTTGTATAAAATGTGTCGTTTGGACACGTAAAAAGTACGGTAACTTTCGAAAAGCTATTAGGAAGCGCTATCTATCTGATGATTTCAGAAGAAAATCGGCAGCTTATTTAATTGATACAACAGAGTACTGTTTAGTAATACAATCAGATATAGTTTTTATGAGGCAGAGCGACATTAAGCGGCGATTACTGATCGTTTTCAAGCAAAAATTGTGTATAAATCGAATATTACATCGTCCCGACGCGTAATTTTGATAAAAGATTGCACGAACGACACCGTTGTTTGCTGTCAACCGAATACTTTTAACTTCAAACTTACGCCCTGTGGCTAAATATCGAGAAGGCTGTCAAATTTAAGCCCTGGGGATCTAATTAGGAGAAAAGCCGGTACGCTAAAATGTGCTCAAAAAACATACGCATTTTCGCCGTACTCTGTACAAAACCTTTTAAGGCTGTCAAATAAAAGCTAAATATCAATTATTCATTTAACATAATAAAGTGTTCGATTTAATTCATATTTTCGCTACATTCGCAGCACATTCGATGCTTGTATCCTCGATCGGAATACACACTCGCTCCTCTAAATTTGATGAATAGAAAGGAAATTACTTGGCGAAAGCAATTAGGATATAGCGTTGATATTGGAAAAAACCAAGCCCGAAAAGTCAAGAGAAACTTTCGCTTACTTCTCTTTAATGGCAGTACATTTTATATTCTTAAAACTTCCTTAAACCAATCATTCATCTTTAGGCAAGATAAAACAGTGAATATGCTTTATGATGTCATCGGAAGATACGCCACATCCATGCAGCAAAACATTGCCAAAATGGATAATGCCGACTTTAATACAATCACCGAGCTTGGTTGGAATAAAACGTTTGTCATAAGCGTTCAAGCGTCGTACAAGGCGATGCCAGTTGTCAAGGGAAAGAAGCAATGTTCTGAAGACTCAACAAGGAATTTGCGCCAGTAAAAGCATTACATTTTAATTAATTAGAACTGCTATTGCGATCCGCGGCCAATTTCACAAAACTATTCCAATTGCCAAGCTGCAGTAATGCAAGCGCGATCAGTAGTCAGCAAATCAGAAACAATGGGAAGTAACCAGATAAATACAAGTCATCGCGCTTACAATTCTGCGGTTTTGTCATTGTCCAACTGTTGTAGCTTTATGAAACTAGCCCCTGTGCACACTCTTTTGAAAATTCAACCCTGAAGAGCGCAAATTTCGTAAAAATTCTTTATTTCATGAGACCTCTATAACCAATTCAGTTGTATTAATTCATTTCAGACGGCAGTGTTATGTTGAAACATTTCAAAATCAGTGCAATTGCACGCCCGTTATGAGTCCATTGATGCTCCCTGCAAGACAAAGAAAGACAAGAGGCGATTGCTCATTTGCTAAGCTGGACGGCTGTCTAAAACTTGGCGACTTGGAAACTGGAGAGAGCAAAATATGTCGCAAAAAGGATTGTCATTTATAAATTGTGCTAGCATTTTTAGGCTTCCTCAAGCATTATAGACCACAGACAGCGTTTTCGGGGACAATGGCCCGGTTCCATAACCGTTTTCTAAAATTAAGTAATACAAGACAATACTCAGCGCTATGCTTCACAATGGGCTTAAGTAATGCATAACTTAAGAACAGCTTAGGATATGATTATGGAACTGGTCCAATGTGTACAGCGCCATAGAGCAAAAGGCTACTTTTATATATGCCTCATAAAATAGCACCATTAAGAACCTGAGCATCTTATAACGGTGCAGTCAAATGTAGTTTTAAAATAAGCAAGTCATTTTGAATGCGTTAGAGAAGGCTGCAAGGAATGGCGCACAAAATTATGTCAGTCGGACTGAGAATTGGGTTTGTCTCATATAATCGGCAATGAAAGTGAGAAATGGTATATAATTTTACTCTCTTCTTACAATAAATGGGTCCAAAACTTACACTTTTTCAAATAAACATTTAGTTGAAATGTGGCATAGGCAATTTTAGCATTTGTAATAAGATTTTTTTTCGGGAGAGTTCTAGTTCCGACCGAGATTTATATGAAATGATTAATGGCACAATTTAAAAATGATTTTTTGTAAAGTTACTGCCCGACTGCGATTATCGAAAGTATGAAATTCAATCACCGACTGGTGTGCGTTCTCCTGGACATGGTCAACTAGCAAGAATCACTATAAAAGTGAAAGGTTTCACCTCGCCGTATTTCGAAGAACAATACGAGTGGACAAACGAAGACTTTATCGGCGCCTTAGGAGGCGTTCTGGGTTTATGGCTTGGCTTAGACTTCTTGATCGTTGTACAATTCATAGTTTCCGCGCTGTCGATCCTTCTTAACATAGGCATGGCTCTATTGAAACCAAATGGCCGCACAGGAAGAATGGCTCAGGCAACTTCAAATGAAGCTATGGGCGGAACAATTGAGAGGAGAAAGACAATTATTGTCGTTCCAAAAGATTAGGAAAATTCTTTTCATTTCATGACGGAATTTGGCGTTGATTATTTTATTTTTGCATTTGCGCACTACTGTCGCTGTATTTTTGCTGTCGTGCATGTCTTGTATATCGCCTATTATTTATTTGCATCAGTACATGTTTTAGCATAGCCTGAAAAAGGCAACACAATGTATAATCAAAAATAGTAGCCTTTATAACGAGCACGCCTACAAAAATGCTTTTAAATCATTGAAAATGAACTAAAATTCCGTTTTTGATCAAATTTTAAGTGGCGCAAAGGTTTGCAGAATGCTTCACAGTACACTGAGAATTAGTTGCCCCTTCTCAGTATTCCAGTATTTGCCGTTTATTTCTCACACACTGAGAATTTATTTATGAACTCAAATATGATTATTAGACGAAAAATATTTCGAGAATTTAAGGAGGCAGCAGTCCCATGAAAGATGGCATCTAATTACTTATTGATAAGAATTTTTGTGTGATTCAGTGTCTATTTTCTGTTTGCCGACAGGTGAAATCATTTTCCCTTCAGCTTAATCTTTATTAGAATTCGAACATATGATTCTTAAATAAGCTGAGAGCAGTTTTGATGGAAAATTCACTTCAAGGATTATATTTAGCAAGCGCAATTAACTTACCATCATCATTACAAAATACCTTGCAAATAGCCCAATGATTTACTTCTAAACAGTGTAAGCAGATCAAACAGAATCGTCCAGAAATATAAGCACAGTCAATCGTGTTAATAACGACTGTCGAGGGACGGCCAAATGACCGACGTTATAAGCACACTTACGTTATAAAAGCAATTGGTCCTGTACACAGTACACGGGACTAGCAAGGACCGACGTTACAAAGGCTAACGTTATAAAAGCAACTGACTGTTAAATTAATACACTGTGAACTCAGCGTGGTATTTTTCAACCGTCGCGCATAACAAGTAGGATAACTGGAGAAATATTTACATCGCATGAATATCACACTGAACTTGAATGGCCAAACATGAGGCTGCTCTTTAAAAGTTTTACGAATTTGATACATTTTTTAAAGTAGGAGTGAGTACAGATTTTTAAAGCGTTGCGTTTCTTGAATGAAAATCACAACTAGCCAGTAAATGTGTGAGAGTTGCGTGTTTTTCTGATGTGACCATTTCTTAGTTTGGGTCATTACAGTATATTGCTAAATGCTCAGCGAACATCACAGAGACTTGCAGCAGCTTCTCGCGTGTAAATCCTCTCATGCAACAAGACAGTTGACACCGAAATGGATATTGATCGGTTGTGGGTATTCTTTAATACTTAAACACGAAGATGTCAAACATTTTGGCTGCACTTTTATTTGAAACATAATGTCTGATAAAAGAACATGTCAATGGCGTGAGATAATACCATCCTTGGATCATGTTAAAAAAAGATTCAGTATGCAACTAAACTAAATACAGCCAAACGAATTTGTGCATACAGCGCAATCGTTCAGTCATTAATATTTATATGTTTTGCCACAAAACTGCTTCTTATGGTAACAGCAGATGTTGGAATTCTGTTAGTTCATTAATTGCACAGTTGATTCATTCCTGTCGTTAAGCTACCTGATCATTTGAATACGGTTGCTAAGAGAAACCAAAACTTAGCTACTCCTAGACTGCTCGTGACTTTCTGTATAAACGTTAAAGGTAAGCAGTCAAATAAAGTTTGCTGAAAAAGTTTCTGAGAAAGAGACCTCTTGAAACTAGAGGGTACTAGTTTAGTTTGATCAGATATCTAGGGGAGAGCCTTTAAATTTCGGTCAAAATTCAGGTCCGCATTTTATATATCTTCAGTGGATGACTCTGCAAAGGATTTGTATGACTTTATTCCAAGATTACTTTTTTCATAGATATTTTGCATTTTCGCAATTAGATTCAGTGACTGTAAAGATGGAGTGAAAAATGTACGTCTCAGGACTTATGAAACCGTATTTAAGAATCTGTAGCGCTATACCAGTTGTTAAGCCAGTGGTCTTTTTATAGAACTGTTTAAAATTGAGGAATTGAATCTGGTTACAGCATTATCACTTTTACGTCATGTTATCCACAAATGATGCTTAGGCAGTAAAATGCGGCGGCGTTGTGGTATTATGGACTCAGTCTTTCAGTTCTCAACTCTCATTAGTTTCGCAAAATAGACTTCAGCACTGATTTTCTTTTAGCGTAGCATACCTTCTGTTTAATCTGACGGGTATGCGCAAAGTTCTTTCAAATTTTAATTCCAGATTTCTTTCGAAATACTTTATTAGCGAGTGCTACTAATGAGTCAATTAATAAAAAAAGTTTTACACCCAAAACTGGGTCATGTTTTCAACGAATCGCTTGCATTGTTTGATATATCGAACATTGCCGCGGCAAAATGGACGAAAAAGGAAATTTTCAAATGGTTGATTGTCAAGGGATTTTGGTAAGTGATCGCGTTTGACATTAGTTATGGTATAGAGTCGACCAAACAGGGAAAAAAAGGGTTTTCAAGTATAGAATTAGTAAGCTCATTTTTGACTAACCTTACAGTGCTTACTGAAAATTTACAAATAGAACATATAACAAGTTTTTGGCTCGCTTTATTGTTCTTGTAATCTCTTACCAAACTTTGGTGACTGAAAATTTCGGCACAGCTTTTTGAGCTATTGTCAGGGTGAGAAACTTTCTCAGCTGAATGATTTAGGACATGCATAGTTATCAATTTTTCTGTCATGATGATAAACATGACCAGTGGCGTGACGGAACGATTTATCGCGAAAGAGACAGCTTCAACTTTGACGCTTCGAAAATATCATCCTTTCTTCGTTCCGAAGGGAACTTTCTGCCTGCCAGTTTACGGTTTCACGATGGAAGAGCTGTTCAAAGGTAATAAAATGATCATGTTTATCCTAAAAAACTACAGCTATCGAAACCGAAGATCAAAAGAGGCAGTGCCAATTCCGCACACTTGTTTTAGCAATTCAGTTAGATATATATCATTCGTTGGTTATTGTGACAAATAATACATATTCCTAATACTTCTATTTATAAACTTTGGAATCAGAACGAACATTTTAATTTTGAACTAACGTAACCAGAATTCAGCAAAAAACTAGAACCTAAAATTACCTTGTCATGACTTATGCGCATATCTGCACTGTTTTGATCCTGTTACAACTGATTATTGAAGACAAAATTTTCAAAAAAAGGATCACATCATGTCCAAACTTGATGCGAAATTCCAGGATAATATATATAGGTAGTTTTAGTCAGCTCCAAATCCTGTTGCGGTATGATAATCAATCTGTAATTATCGCTATCATTAGTTTCCTATATACTAGACGGGTGTATTACCTATATACTGTCGGTCACCTCAATTCGTCACTCGCGCACGTCATTTCGTCACTTGCGTATACGAATTGAACGCGCGAGTGTCGAAATCAAATGAACGAGTGACGAAACGATATGCGCGTGTGGCGAATTGAGGTGACCGACAGTGTATGTACAAATTCCTAAGCAATCAGGTGACAGCAGATGATTTTGGTCTACATAAACCAGAAGACGTCCGAAGTTCAGATACATTGGGAACTTTTTTAAATAAAGGATAATACTGAAATACTATATCAAATAGTAAAATTGCTAATGCTCAAACTAAGTAACGCCTAACAGCTGTTATATAAATACTATAAATTTCAGCAGGAAACGGAACGACTGCAGAACTTCATCAGTATTTCACTGGAAAAGATATCACTAGGGAAACGTTTTTGAACAACACCGGTCCTCTGCAGTGGCCGCGAACAATTATGGATTACTTGACAACAATGACGCTGATCGAGGCAGGACAGTGGTACGGTGAGATATTTTCTTTTTCAGCTAATTACTCTGTCATGGACTCGGGCGAAAACTCGTGGATATCCCGCTTCAATAAGCAAATGGTAAGTGCTCATTTTATATTAATAATATATAGGAGCACAGAAAAGCGCATGTGACCATTAGTAAGTGATATGTTCATTTATACCGCTTCTACTTTGATAATGACACTTTCTAGTTCATACCCGACATTATTCACATCAAATCAATATAAAAGATAGCCTCTTTCATTTGAAGACGCTTTGTTTGAAATGGAAAATTTCCTTATCAAAGTAGAAATGGTATAGTTGACCTGTTAATATTTGCGCTTTTAGCTGAAAGATTATTTAAACGAAGACACCTGGAATGCTCACCTTGTTTTGGAATACTATCTTGATCGACTGAATGTTACAGTTGAAGAGATGAAGCAGGCGCTTGGCCGAGAATTAATCAAACATTTTACCATGGACTCCTGGCATTATGCTGCGGATGAGAACCTTACCTACATTTGGACGGAAATAACTGATTTTAAAATTGCTTTCATATCTTGGTACTACACTTGCTTCGACATCGATTTTCCACATTACAATTTTTCGCTGACAGGAGATGGGGACTATGTCTTCGTTCAAATGAAACCAAAAACCAAGAGAAAAAGCGACAGGTCAGTAAGATGGGTCGGCTAGGAATATCAAGTAAATATTTCGTTTAAAAGAGAATATTAAAGAGTTAATGTGAAGCTTCTTCTGATGCAAAATATGTACTCATATTGTCCCTTTCTGGTTTCATTGTTGATTAACGAGAAGGTCAAGAAGTCGCGTGAGTTAACATCGGACGGTTTAAGAGTGGGAGGATGAGCATATGACAGAGTCGAAATTTAGGAATGATGTGCAGTTAAGAAAAAAATGATATCCATAATATCTGAATTTTCTGCTGTTTCTAAAAGCTAACTCATCCCTAAGCAGGTCACTTTGGAGTCCCGTTCACCAGTCGGTCACTTTTGCCAATTTTCGATTATGTATGTATGACTCCTTCAGTACTCTCATTTGCAAGCTGAGCAAACAAACGCAACTTCTTTCGCGTTCATAGAAGAATAGCGCAGCCTTTGACTCGCTACAAAATTTACCAGTTATGGATACTTATATTACCTCTAGCTTCAATCCAATTCGTCATTACTCAAACTCACTATTATTAACTGTCATCTCTTCCATACTATATCGTGCAGTCTATCGGAAACGCCTATAGCAATGAAAGGTGACTGGCGGAACTGAACAGAGGTGGACGTGAGGGTAAGGAGAGAGGAATATATCGTGTATCCTCTAATTAACGCCCACCCTCTAAAAGACGTCCCCCCTCACGCCTTGAATGAAAAATAGACGGCCATGGCGTTTATTTGAGGATTTGCGGTATCTCCTAATTTTTTCCTTTGACCCTTGCAGTCTGGGGGATACTTAAATATCGTCGCTTCGGAGCGACGGCCTTACTATACATAACTTTTAAATACCAAAGTGAACGGTGCTGTTGTTGATTGATTTTTAATCCAATCAATGCTTTTAGCCAAAAAATACTCTACGATTTTGTTGGACGATATGGGACAGAAATGCAATTAAATATTATCGAAACGAGCGCTGCAGACGGCAACTTATACAGCACTCCAGGATGGAATCAACAGTATCCTATTATTGTTCAGGCTGAGTATCGGTCAATGGCAACGGTCAGAGGGACAGTACAATGCGTCGAAAACGAAACCATTGATGCATGCGAGTATGAATCATCATATTTATATTACAGCATTTAACGGAACGTCCTCCTCAAGCATTCCAATTAATCTAAAGCACTCTCGTTGTTAGGCAGCAAGGCAACAGACCAATCCCTCCATATTTTTTCATTCACTATCATGCTGTTGTGAAGAATGTTCTTCTGTTATCAGTTGTCTCCTCTGTTTCATGGTTTATTCTATCTGGTACAGTTAAGGGCCGAACAGAGTCAACGGACGACGTGCGAAGTCCCAAATTCTTAGTGCAATAATCAAGAATAACTTAACGGACGTAGAGTCATTCTTGATTATTGCACTAAGAATTTGGGACTTCGCACGTCGTCCGTTGACTCTGTTCGGCCCTTCATACAGGAAACAACTATATAATACGGTGGTCCATAGTGAGAGTGAGACAGCTAGGATGAGCCGACTGTCTCTCCCAAGGCTGTTACTGGCAAGTGCTCCTTCAGGTGAAACGATAGCTCGCCTCCAGGAGATTGGTATTGGTTTTTGCCTGCTCTAAAAGTCATTGCGTCTGATCGCAATCAATCATTAGCTTTTGATATGTCATCTGACGTCGTCAGACGATGAAAGCGGTATTGCCCTATGCTCAGTAAATCCATCCTTAATGACGAATCAATCGCGATTTCGCGACACTCACTCATTTTTACGAAATTCCAGGTTCCATGTCCTAACTGATCTACTGTATTAGTCACCAAAAAGGCGAGCAAAAATAATTCATCAGTCATTCTATTGTTGATTAAACATACCGGGTTTTTCCAAGTATAAGCTCTGGGGCTTGTAATAAGAATTGGCACTTTTCGCGTCTCTACATTGTCCCCAGATAGAAGCCCTGGGCTTCTATTTGGAGAATGCAATTGCATAACGCTCTTTGCAGTACCAATCATACTTGCATTTTGCGTCGTTTTTTCATCTTTTTTATTAATCTTTCACGCAAATAGTGCAAGATCTACATGATTTTTGCAATTTCTATTAGAGAATATGGTATTTACATGAAAAATGCAATTAAACTAACTTCATTTCATGCATTCATGGTGATCTTTTCTCGACTCCAAATATAAGCCTGGGGCTTCAATTTGGAATGTCAAACCAAAGAGAAGCACAGTGGGGCTTCTATATGGGGGGCTTTTAATCGGAAAAGCCCGGTAGTATGTTAACTATTAAACTTTAGTTTCGGTCTTGCCTGTGCCAAAATATATGCATGTTACCAGCGTATATGTTTGTTTGCATGCGAATATAAAATTTAAAGAAATACCTCTCAAATTTTTCGAATTCAAGTATTCTCCGTTCCAAAGCAGAATAGCAAATTCTGATTTTCAGATGGAAGTGCAGTATCAGAATGATTCGATCGTTGTGCAATTGCACGGCCGCTATGCTCCCACTTCCAGAAAATGAGAAGCAATTATTGACGAGAGACAATGGCTGTTCCTTTACGAAGTATAACGGCTGCCTCAGCTACGACCAAGCATCTACTATAGACTGCACTCAAAAGGTGGCTCATTCCTAAATCGTGTTTGGGCATACAACAATTCAAATAAAAGTCAATATTTTTAAATCATTCAATTTTTATATAATAGAAACTTTTGCTAAAATTTTTAAGTCTCGGATATTTCACTGCAAAAGTACATTTTCTTTTAAACTTGCTTCATTGAAACTTAGGGAAATTGTTCGAAAGCTTCCAAGTCATTGTTATATAGTGATAAAGCCAGAGACAAAGATTATCAAATCGCAAATATCTTTTTTTCGGATATCAAATGTGTATATGTTAATGCAGGTGTATTTATGAAATATTGAGATTTAAGAGAATCACATATTCAGGGTGCCAGAAAAAGCGTGGTATTAATTTTTCAAATGGCTTTTTTGGGTTTCTTTTCAACTTTTTCTGGACTGTTATGCGCCTTTATATTATAAAACAACATACTAAATGATAGAGAATGAAAAGACGAACATAATGGTGTATATTAGCCATAGGGATAGTTTGGAAAGAAAGCAATAAAAGCTGTCTGAAAAATAAGTGTCCAAAGTTTTCCAGAACCCTGTAAATGTAAAAATTAGGGGACGGTTTAGCCAGGACACTGTTCACTTTCTGCTTCTCACTAATATCTCTGATAGACAGCTTGCTTATCCTTATTAGGTATTGCTCATGAACTCCTTTTAAATTTACCATCACTACTAGAATGGTTCAAAGGAAGTTGAATGTTATAGTGGTATGAAGCCTCATACACCAGTGCCAAGAACGCAGGTCCTATTCCCGCTGAGGTCGACTCCTCACCCAACTGAGGTGCTCAACCCTCCATGGGTCGGGGATTTGGTAGCAGCCTCGCTGCGAAAGTTTTCACACTGCCAACATTCCAGTGTCAGGCATGCGACGGCCGACTGGATATTCTACTGTCGCTTTAATATGGAGGGCTCATACTCACCAACAAAAATCGGACCCTGCTAGTCAGCGGGACAAACGCTAGGGAACTTTTTACTAGAACGGTTCAAAAATTTCAACCTCTTAACGCATAGCCGCCGTTAGCCAATTATCGCTAAGATAATAATGATGGACAAAAGATACAGAGTGTCCATAAAGTAACGATACGATTTGTTATTTGAATAGCGTAGCCCAAAATAATCCAAATGAACTGAAAATTTGCATAGACAATCTACAGACGATGAGGATGTTTTTGAAAAGAGAATCTTTAAACTTGGTCAGCGCATTGTCGAGATATGGCCTGTAAAAGACATACACTCGTTTGAAAGCAAATGGCGTACAACGCGTGTGAGTAAATTCATGGGTGAGCTCGGCAAGAAGAAATTTCTGATAATTTTAGGCCTAAAATGAATGAAAATGTGATTTTGTTTAGCTTTATCGGTTTAAAGCAAAAATTATCATATTAGGGTGTTCCATAAGTTCTGAACAGAGTTTTCAAATGACTGTAACTTTTGTACAGTCAACTCTCGATATAACGGCACCCCTCGGGACCGGCCCCAGATGACGTTACATCAAGAGTGACGTTATATCGAGTTGGCATTATACTGAGAGTTTTTGGGTCAAAGTCCCACAATGTGGCGTTATATCGAGGTTTTTATTAAAAACAATCACATTACAAGACAATAACGAATCAAATGTAACGACTTTATTTTAAACAACAAACATAACAACTAAATGAACAATCACTGTGTGGGCTGGAAGAAATCTGTGAGTTTCCTTTGCTTCTGATTCTTATAACGCTCCAGAAAGATGCATTATCTAATCCATCGCTGTATCTAAGCAAGACAGGATCGGCAAAGTTCTTCTCCACGTACTGGCGGACGAGTCTCATTGCGTTTTGAGCTTGCAGGCTGGTGATGGCTGTCTCTATTTTTGCTTTCTCATCATTGATGTTCATAACTTTGCTGTCGCTGAGTTTGTTGGCTCCATCAGTGTCTGCTCTAGAGCATACTTCCACAATTTCGGCCAAAGAGAGAGTACCTCCTGCAATTTAGAGCATAGGAGAGAAAGAACATAATGATAAAATAAACCTGCGATTACTTCCTCATTGATACTAATTTAATCCATCCAGTCAACATCATTTTCAATCTCCCCATGCACTTTCAAATTTGCCCAAAGACTGAGAATTTCATCAATTCCTTCATCATTGGGCATTTCACAGGGCTCCGAATAGCCCCTCTTAAAAAGAAATGTCCTTTTTTTTCAACAAACGTCCTTTTTTTTGATAAAAACGCCAAAATTTCTAAAAAAAGGTCTGTTGTATATTCAAGTAGTTTAGATATCTGAGCGGTCATCATGCCCTTCCGAGGCCTGATGATCGCTTAGATATGAAATACCAGCGCGCGCGGGCCCTCCGAGGTATCCAAACTACCCTTTTGTAAGGTCATTATATATATCATGTTATTCGCGCTGTACATTGCTTCTTCCCTGTACGCTCATACTGCATGCCGAACTGTACTCCCCCTGTACACCGATTAAAGTATTACCCTATCGCTCGTGCCCATTACCAACACCCCCAAGCAATTGCAACAGGTCATTTTGAAAAAATAGAAGATTATAGCACAGAAAAAAAGGATATTTTTTTAAAATGAAATTCAAAATGTAGGGTCGCAAATGGAAAAATCTTTTTAAAAAGGACGAATTTTTTAAAAAAGGACAAAAAGTACAATTTTCAAAATGTCCTTTTTTCAAAATTTTTCATTCGGAGCCCTGGCATTCCACTAACATCTGCCATCTAAAAATTCAGCGTCTGATGGTTACAATGCATTGAAATTCAAGCCCTACCACATCGTTTATCACAAAAGCCACTTTCCTGAAGCAATTGCGCAGTGTCCGGCTTCACATCCTTCCAAGTCCTTCGAAGCAAGTGAACTGCGTTGAGCAAATTGAAGAGGGAACCTTTCTTTTCGTCAATGGCCTTGATTCGCTCACGTAGCAGGAAACGTCAATAATGTACTTTGAGATTTTGAATGATACCTTGATCCATTGGCTACCAGAAAAGGTTTTCTACACGTCTTAAACAAATTTATTGTAATCAACCAACCTGAGACATTGCAGTACTGTTGGGCACAAAGAAATTCATCATGATGTTTTGGAGAACAATTTTTGGAGGATGAGATGTGCAGTTATCAACATAGAGCAGCACTTTTCTTTCGTCCTTCTTTAACTTCTTGTCCCAATTCTCCAGCCACATTTTGAACACATCTCCTGAATAAGAAATGATGTTAGAATAAAGTAGACTGATTTCACAAAAATACCTGTCATCCACGCCTTTTTATTTGCGGTGTTGTTCAGTAGCACATGCGCGTTCCTGAAACATTGAGGTTTTGCCGACTTCCCAATGACCAGCAGTGGCAGCTTCTCTGTCCCAGACATGTTTGCTCCAACGAGAACCGTAATCCGCTCTTTGCTTTTCTTGCCATTTGTGCATCTTTCGCCTGTAAGCATGACAAACATAATTAGGTGAACATAGCCAGAAAACTAACCCTTGAATGCCAGAGTCTTGTTTGGTAGCAATTGCCAAAAGAGTCTAGTCTCATCTGCGTTGAAGATGTCGTCCGGAGAGAATTTAGCCAACTCCTCGCGTAATACCTGCTGTTGCCATTTGCCCAGCGATTCTACATCGATTGCCCCGGCTTCACCTTGATTGCTCTTGAAAGTGATCAAATGGCAGTGCTTGAAGTTCATTCGCCAGCCCTCACTTGCTTTGAATCCTTCGATTTTGAGCAGAGATGACGTTTCTTTTGCTTTCTCCTAAATTAGATGCTAAAACAAAAGAGGAAAGTTGAAATGCTTACCATCAACAGATGACTGGTGATAGGAACGTTTTCACTTCTGACCGTTTTGATCCAGCACAGGAGTGCTTGCTCAAGATCGCTGTACTTGCCTGTCTTTATTCGTGCACGCTTTGATTCGCCACCTCCATCAATTGCCTTGAGTATTGCATCTTTTTTCCTTAAAATATCATTGATCGTCGTTCTTGGAATCGTGAATTGCTTCGCTAGCTGAGTCTGGCTATTGTTCTTCGCAGCTGCTTCAATGATCGCTTTCTTCACATCCAACGTAACGGCGCTTCGCTTCTTTTGAGGGCTCATTGATAAAATGAATTAAGCAGACAAATTCGAGACGTACATACTGTTTCTAGACACTAAACACAAGAAAGACGAAGATAAACAAAAAAATGCAGACTGATTTGCGCTTCTGCTTTGACTGCAAAATTCACATAATTTTTTGTTGGGATTTGCAGGCTAATATAAAAATTTTAATTTTAATAATTTGTTGAGTGCCTTTATGTTTGAATTCAATTTTTTTGTCAAAAATGATGAGGTGACGTTATACCGAGAGACTTTTTCTTTGTAGGGACCAGCCCCAAGTGACGTTATATCGAAAGTGCCGTTATAGCGAGGTGACGTTATATCGAGGGTCATTTTGCTTTAGTTTCTTTTACAGCCAAAATCGGGCCCAAGGTGGCGTTGTATCGAGAGTGACGTTATATCGGGGTGTCGTTATATCGAGAGTCGACTGTAATATGCAACCAAATTCAGTGCGGCTTGTTCCATCTTGTAGAGCTCTTGTTAACTTAAATTTGATTTCTTTAATGAAAAAAATCCGATCAAAATAACGCATTTTACGAGCTTTCAGTAACGGTATACAATGCCGTATATGCGCGCGTTTTTACCGCGAGCAGACCAAATACGCGCGGCCAATTGCGCCTGGTTCTCGCGTGTTTGGTCCGCTCGTGGTAAAAAAGTGTGAAACGCGCGAAAATACGGCATTGTGCATCTCCGTGGAAAGTTTATAAAATGCGTTATTTTGATCGGATTTTTATCATTAAAAAATTTAAATTTATGTTAACAAGAGCTCTACAAGATTGAAAGCCGCATTGCATTTGGTTGCATATTACAAAAGTTACAGTCATTTGAAAACTCTGTTCAGAACTTATGGAACACCCTAATATGATAATTTTTGCTTTAAACCGATAAAGCTAAACAAAATCACATTTTCATTCATTTTAGGCCTAAAATTATCAGAAATTTCTTCTTGCCGAGCTCACCCATGAATTTACTCACACGCGTTGTACGCCATTTGCTTTCAAACGAGTGTATGTCTTTTACAGGCCATATCTCGACAATGCGCTGACCAAGTTTAAAGATTCTCTTTTCAAAAACATCCTCATCGTCTGTAGATTGTCTATGCAAATTTTCAGTTCATTTGGATTATTTTGGGCTACGCTATTCAAATAACAAATCGTATCGTTACTTTATGGACACCCTGTACACGGGATTCAGGTGGAGTCATCGTCCAGTTTGTGTATGGTTAAATTGAAAATTGTATGGGGTTCGAAGTTTTATAATAATTATTATTGTTTTGAGATAAAAATAATTAATAGTTTTCTTTGCGGGAGTCACATAATATGAATAGTATAGGGGTGTCTAGAGAAAATTGCAAGTTACAATTTTTAAGTTTTATTTTTAGTTAGTCTTTTATTCGTCCTTTGCAAGTAAAATGTTGATTAGACAAATAAGCGTCTATGCCATAGCAACAGGTAGAATGAGGCTGATAAATTTTTCAATAAAAGGTTACTCAGTCCATTACACATAGCATATTTGTTTTTATCAGCACATCTTAAATAAAACAATATACAAATGACCCACTATTTAGTGTCTGCCGCCTTGCTCAAGACGTAAATTCGAATTTCCGAACGCAACACCAGTCTATTATGGCGGTGGTACTAATGATGGAAGGGCAAGAGTACTCATCCGCGTTCCCGATTTCACATCTCCATACTATGAAGAACAGTATATTCTGAATGAAGAATACTACATTGGCGAAGTTGGAGGTTTTCTCGGTCTCTGGCTTGGCCTGGACTTTGTGATAATAATTCAGTTCGTATTCTCAGCGGTTGGAATGATTTATCACATGGGAAAGAGCTGTATTCAGAAGAAAATTTCAGGCGGAAACTGAACGATAGGGTAGCATTTCGTGTGACTATTTACACGTGTGACGTTGTCTGTTATCATATATTGCATGTGCGCACCCCCATATTTGCATTATTTTTTGCATTGCACAATCTGCGTACCACTAATATTTATTTGATGCGTCATGTTTACGGACTTTATTGAATGCGCTTGTTCAACAGGAGAGCAAAACTTTAAGCACCCTGATCCTATATTATGGTAAAACATAGAATTAGATTATAATCAGCTGATTTTTTGCCAGGGCAATTATTATTTTAACACAATATCATCGCTCGGTTATTGATATTTTACATATTGCATTATGTTATAGGGGTCACGTGCTAACGGGTTATATATATTTTACTTCTTTCATACCGCCTTATATAAGATCCGGTAGAGGTGAGTAATGAAGCGATAGACAGAACATGCAACAGAGAGAAGAGATGAATAATAGAAGAAACGCAAACATTGGAAAGGACAGGATAGATGAATAATAGAAGAAATACCTTTCGAACGGTTCACCCACCACATCTCCCCTTCATTTAAGCTTTCATACCGTAACCTAAAAGGATAGAGAAAGTCTAAAGAAGTATATCTGCGCAAGCAAGCAGCATTCTATCACAAGTAAATTCCTAATTATTAAGTTGTCTTCCGCTTGCGGAGGTTGTAACGTCGCGGCGGAGAATGACTCGATTGGTCTTCCTTTGCTGCCGTTATTTCGTTGTTTTCATTTTCCAGTGTGTCGGTAGGCATTGCGTAGTCAGTTGGAAAAATAGCCTTGGTTGCTTTACGCAGTCGGCTTTCGTGCACAATCTGACGCTGGGGCAGTCCTCGTTCTGTTGTTTCGATAGTCACATTTGGCGAATTGATCTCGATACATTGAAAAGGCCCAGTGTACTTTGGGAGCCACTTCTTTTGAAGCTTAGATGGAAACTGCTTGACCTCCAAGTATACGTAATCGCTGATCTTGAGTTGAGATTCTGACGCCTTTCTGTTATAACTCGTAGCTTGTAACTCCTTATCCTGGTTCAGCCGTTTGGTTGCTTGTTGAAAAACACGAGCCAGATCATAACGAAGTTCCGTAACGAAATCGGGGTAGTCGGGCTTAAACTGACGATGAGGAACTGATAGCCAGTTCTCAATTGGAAGATGTGCCGTTCGTCCATAAGTGAGGCGATACGGACTAAACCCTGTTGCATGACAGACAGCTGTACGAAAGGCAAAAGCACAATATTTCAGTTGTCTATCCCAGTCCGTCTGTTGTTCACTAACTAAAAATCCGAGCATTTGATTTAGCGTACGAATAAATCGCTCTGAAGTTCCATCTGTCATTGGATGATAGGCAGTACTTTTTCTTTTGTCGCACTCGATGAGTTGGCACATTCCATTGATGATAGAGCTGTTCAGGTTTCTTGCGCGATCTGAAATGAGCACAGATGGTGGGCCCAGACGGCAGATTGACTCCATTAGAGCATCGGCTATTGTGTGACTTTTCGAATCAGGCAGAGCATGGATCTCACACCATTTTGTGTAACAATCCATAATGACCAGTATCCACAGATTTCCAAGTATTGTAAGAGGATGTGGGCCGCTCAAATCCGTCGTCCATATGTGGTTCGGGCGTTCTGCAATTATTGGGCATAGTGGCGGTTTCAGCTTGTGCTGGTAAGCTTTTTTGAATTTCATGCATTCTTCACATGATTGCACATACTGCTCTACGGCGGTAGTCATCCCCTTCCAATAAAATCGGGGTAGGAGCTTGCTCAGCGTTTTGTCTCGGGAAAGATGTCCTCCAAATGGCTGATCATGAAGAGCTGATAAAATCAGGGGTTGAAGATGCCTTGGCACCACTGGTACAGGTCGATCATTTCTGTTTGACTGGAACATTAAAATTGACGTTTTCTTATCTACAGAATATTTTGACAGTTGTTCATTGTTCATCTCTGGATTTCCTTTCTGACCTTGACTGGAATTCAGTAGAGAAATGATTTTTTCGAGATAATCATCCTTTCGTTGTTCGTCAGCAAAATTTAAAATTCTGTTTACCTGATTTCCATTTACAGGTGGCAGTTCTCCAAGGGGATCCCGGCTATTGTACTCATCTCTTGGTGGGCTTCGATATAACAGATCGAATTGCTTCGGTTCCCCTTTTTCATCATTGTCAACCACCACATCTCGATGCAGACGGGATAAGCAGTCGCTAACTGCTTGGAAGTGCCCCCGCCTGTATCGTACTTCAGCGTCGTAAGAGGCCACTGTGAGCCCCCAGCGCGCCAGTCGGGCATTTGGTGTTTTCTGCGTCAGGATTTTCCTTAGGGCAATGTGATCAGTTAGAATAACGATAGGCTGGCCATAAATGTAGCCATGGAATTTATGGAGAGCAAAGCAGATAGCCAATAGTTCGATCTCGGTGACACTGTACCTTTTTTCCGCGCTGGTCAGGACTCGGTTTGCGAATGCAATTGGACGCAGTTTCCCAATATGCTCTTGCGCGAGCACACATCCTAACCCTTCCAGAGACCCATCGGCTTCGATAAAGAAGGGCCGAGAATAGTCAGGAAAAGTGAGGAGTTCTGCTGAAGTAAGCTTTTCTTTTATTTCTTCAAAACTTTTTGCGCATTCCGGCGTCCACGTGAACCTTTCTTGGTTTAACAGCTTGTGTAGCGGTCTTGCCATAGCGGTGAACGCGCGTAAAAATTTTCCGTAAAAGTTTACCATCCCCAAGAAAGTTTGCAGTTCTTTGACATTCTTTGGTGGTGCCATTCTCGTGATGGCGGCCACCTTTTCTTTATCTGGTTTAACTCCTTCTGTTGTTACTATATAACCAAGAAATTTTATTTCCTTTCTGCCGAAGAACGCTTTTTCGGGTTTTAATTTTAGATTACTCTGTCGTAGTCGATCAAAAAGATTTTGGAGTGTTTCCAAATGTAATTTCCATGTTGGGGTTGCCATTAATACGTCATCAACAAACGCATAGAGACCCTTCTGCCACAATAGACCGCTAAGAACCTTGCTAATTACTGCGCAAAACGTTGCTGGTGAATTTCTAAGTCCCTGGGCCATGACTTTCCATCTCCACTGAGCCCCTTGGGAACTGAATGCGGTAAAATTCCTCGATTCTTTTTCTAGCGGGATTTGCCAAAATGAACTTGAAATATCGCAGGTTGAAAAGTATTTTGCCTTTCCCAAGTTTGCCAAAATCATGTTAGCATCAGGCATTTCAGCCGCAATTGGAACTGTGACCAAATTTAATATACGAAAATCGTTGACCAACCGGAATGAGTTTGTGTTTTGTAGATCCGTTTTGTCTGCTTTTCTCACCAGTAGACAGGGGTTGTTGTGTGGGGACACGCAGCGCTCAATAAGGTCGTTTTCTTCCAACTCTTGAATAAAGTTATCAAACACTTTCATTTGCGAGTAGGCCATCTTGTATGGGCGAACAGCAATTGGTTGATTCTTGTTCACCACCTCTATTTTGTGTTCCATTACTGTAGTTCGGCCCAGGTCGTACTGGTGGATACTGAAAACATCATTATTTTCCCATAACATCTCTTGCAATTCCTTGAGTTGTTTCTGGTTCAGCGTTGTTTCTGAAAAATCGAATTTTTCCAGGAAAACTTCCTTTGTCAGTTTCACTGTTCTTGACAGTTTTTCTTGTTGATTCGTTGTAATCTCTTCCTTGCGTTTGGTGGGTTCATGTAGATGATAGACTGTAGTGCTGACGTCGCTTTCCTTATCTAGCAGTGGATAAATCTTGCCCATTACCTTATCCTTATACACTTTTACAGGAGCCCTTGTGTTGTTGTGTAGCAAAATGGAGAATTGCTGGTTTTCTCGAATTCGAATTGCTGCTTCTGGCACCTTTACTTCATCCATATTATCATGTGACTTGAATATCCATTCCGTCCCTTCTTGTGCTTCCTTCTGACTAACTTTGAGATTGATCTGCATAACTGATAGAGGTGGAATGGTAACCGTGTGAACCATTTGCGCCTTGGGGTAATTTGTCTCTGTCTTTTGTGTGGTCGCTGAACTCAAACTTATAGGAATGTTGTAAACTTCCGTACCTTTGTCGAGCAGAAGAGTTCTCGTTTTCATATCCAGAACAACCACATCAGCCTTGGACAGATAGTTCATGCCAATAATTAGTTGTTGCGGCGCGTTTTTCATAATTAATACTTGACATTTTTCAACAAATTTTCCGATTGATATTTCCAGTTCTAATTTTCCTGTTATTTCAATTGTATGCCCCGTTACCGACATTGGAGGAGATTCTATCATACTACTTGGTTCTGGGCATCTAGGGTCTTGCCTTCGTATTTTTTGAAGTAGTTCTTCACTCACAACAGTAACTGAACTGCCGCTATCCAAAAGTGCCAATGTTCGCAAACCATTTGCTTTTGCCCACACAAAAGGTAGTGAATTTCTTACCAGTTTGTCGTTGCCAAGATGGTACATGTATGGTTTCATCTCTTCATTTGATGTACTTGGTTTTTGATCGCGCCGGTTGTTTTGGCTGCTGGTAAATTCGGTCAATTGAATATTGTCTGGTTCTTGTAGTCTTTGAAATCCTTGCTTTACTCCTTTGTAGATACTAAGTTGAAGGTTTCTTTCTCGAATTTTGTTCTTGATGCATCCAAAAGTCAAGTAGGATATTCCTCCAAGCATGATTAATGAGAAAAGACCCACAATTACTGTAGTGACGACTTGAATAGGCCCATTTAGAAGAAAACTTTTTACCGTTGATGCTAAACCATTGAATGGCATTCCAATTACCGTTTCAAGTGTATGACCAGTCTTTGCTGCAATGGCGAGTGCGGATCTGGCCATTTGAGGGTCGATTTCTGATGATGTCGTGTAATTCTCCAGGGCTGCTATTCTTCGATTTGCTTGCGCTATTTTTGATGCGTAGGAGCGCAGAAGATCTAGAGATGTCGTTAGTCCAGAGTACTGATTGTTCATAACAGCTGGAGCGTCAAAAATAAAGTCAGGCCGTACTTTCCCTTCATCAAATAAATGGGTCAGCACTTTTACATGTACTTCCCCTTTTCCACTAAACCATTTTCCGCTATTCTGTTGATAAATAAGCGGTCTCTGATGAGTACAATCAACTTCTTCACCCTCTTTGACTAAATCTCTGGTCCCGGGAATAACAAACCACAATGTCTCGTCCTCCAGCAGTACTGGTAGTTGGTTGTAGCATTTGTTTTCAACTTGGCCTGTCCAGTAGATCTTCTTTGTTTTTACTTGTTCGCAGTGTTGGACAATTAACGCATCTCCAGCGAAGCTTGCGATGATGTCTGTTGCTCCGGTATAACTACGAACGCCTGCCGTTGGATCCATCCTAAGTATTTCACGAAATATACGATGTTGATACTCGGCCAATTGACAAATCGCTTGCCACGCATTTTTCATACTCAGACTATCACGAGCTGCAACTTTATCATAGAGAAATTGTAACTTAGCGTTTTCGGGATCCGCATCAATTTCCTGATTCAGTTCACTTGAATTTTTTCCTTGTTTCGTACGTACCCACTTGGCGAATTCTTGACGGGCTTTTCGGGGATCTTCGTTTTCCATTCTTCTGTTCCAAATTTCGCATGGTCTTTTTTCAAAATACATGGGATTAATAATTGGTGGTTTATTGCTGAATTCTACGAAAATCTCACCCTGGTCTGCCTTAAACGTATTTTCAGGAAGACATATAAATGGGCTAAATCCATCTCGCTGGTGCATTGCAGGATGTTGTTCTTTATTAAATGACAGCGCTACTTGCTCTTTCTCGATTAAGAGGTGTTTGTCTTGCAAAACTGCGGGGGCGCTGAATTTTTTTTCAAACGGGCAGGCTAAATGCCCAAACCCGTTCGATTTCCACAAGACTATTTCGGTAGTGGTTGTACAATGCCCGAGTCTTGGGTTACAACCCCCCGCATCGAATAAGTCAGAATTCATTAACCTGGCATCAGTTGTCGCTATTTGTCCTACCTGCAGGATGAAGTTCTCCACTTGAAAACATTCCTCGCTTGGAATAAAATGCCAGACAAACTTGATTTCCAATGTTTTGTTTGTGGATTTCAATCTTCCATTTTTCTCCAAATTTACCAGACCCATCTTCTTCCAAGTGCCGTTATTTTGTGCTTCAATGCACTCTTCTATCGTGACAGGTTTCACTTGTGATTCATCAGACACAATTCCTTTTCCGCCTACAAATCCAACGCTTGTACATACCTTTCTTGACCTTATTTGGCATTTCGTTGCTTCTCTAACTTCAGGTCTTGTCCGCGGTACCCATACACTAACTTGAGTGGTCAGCTGGCAGCCTTTTTCATTTGGTGGTTTGCATTCCACACCTTTTGGAATGTGCACCGCGTATCCAGCCTGACCTGCGTGACATTTGTTGAACACTCTGTAGTTGTTTGTCAGCATGCTAGTAGATAGAGGTATAAACGAAGAAATCATTGCCACGATGAAGATGGTATACATTGTTGACTTAAAATTTTGTGACTTGTTACCTTTCTCTTGCGGTGCTACGGCGTTTTCTTCGTAGTCTGCGTCATAACCATAGTCCTCTTCATTTTCTTCTGTTGCATATATCGCGCTGACTTGCTGGTCGTGTTGAATGTTTATTCCAGAGTGGTTGAAATTTCCACGCTTGAATCCTCTTGCGTTGGAATTGTTGAACTGTTGACCTCGCGGGTTTCCTCTTGCTGTAGAATTTCCTCGCGCTCCCCCACGGTGAGCCGCTTGATTGTTTTCTTGTTTATGCCAGCATTCCGCTTGGAAGTGTCCATATTTTCCGCAGTAATGACAGTTGCCTTGACGCCTTCCTCTCTGGTAGTTGCCGCGTTGGTACCCTTGTCCATAGTTTCCGCGTCTTGTTTCTGTTCTGTCATTATTATTTTTGTTTCTCTCACCTTGATTTTCTGCTGGTCCAATTGTGAAAACTTTCTGTCTTGTCATCTCTCGATCGCGCATCGCGTGCAGTATTTCGATCCTTCTTGCTAGTCGTTCGGAGTCTGCCAACGTTTTACTTGGCATTGTTTGATGGACGTGCATCATTTCGCGAATATNTCGCATCGCGTGCAGTATTTCGATCCTTCTTGCTAGTCGTTCGGAGTCTGCCAACGTTTTGCTTGGCATTGTTTGATGAACGTGCATCATTTCGCGAATATTTTTCTGCAATCCCATCTCAAAAATTCTAGCAGAAAACTCATCTTTTGCCGCCATATTCATGTCTTTGTAGCTTTTCGCAGCCAGTCTTCTTATGGATGCTGCGAATTCAGTGACGCTTTCATCTTCTCGTTGCGTCCGACCATGAAGTTCGTAGGCGCATAGCTCATTCATGGCATCAGTCTGCAATTTCTCTGCTAATCTTTTAGACATACCTTCAAATGTCTGTTTTTCCGCGGTTGTCAGTTCATCGAACAGTTGTTCCGCTGGACCGTTGAGTAGACATGGTAGCATGTTCCTCTTTTTTTCTTCAGTCCATTCTTTGGCGGTCGCCACTCTGTTAAACCTTTTTAGCCACTCACCGAAATCGTTGGTACCATCATAGTGTGGTAGACCCAAAATTGTTTTTTGTTCATCCATTTCACTTTCTTCAGTGCTGTCGCGGTTTTCTTTCTTATCTTCTCCTTTCTTTGTATCACTGCTGCGCAATCTTCTTAGCGTTGTATTTTTCTTTTCTTTGCGTGTAGCTCTGTGGTCCGCTTTCTGTCGTTCGCGGCTCTCTTGTCTGCGCTTTTCGGCGGCTGCCTTCTTTTTGGCTTCTTCTTTTTCGAAAAATTTCTTTCTTTCTTCTTCACGTGCCGCTGCTCTTGCTGCTCGGGCTTCGCGNCTGCGCTTTTCGGCGGCTGCCTTCTTTTTGGTTTCTTCTTTTTCGAAAAATTTCTTTCTTTCTTCTTCACGTGCCGCTGCTCTTGCTGCTCGGGCTTCGCGATTCTTCTGTATCTGGTCCAGCTTCGTTGGGCAGGGGCGCCAGATGTTATAGGGGTCACGTGCTAACGGGTTATATATCTTTTACTTCTTTCATACCGCCTTATATAAGATCCGGTAGAGGTGAGTAATGAAGCGATAGACAGAACATGCAACAGAGAGAATAGATGAATAATAGAAGAAACGCAAACATTGGAAAGGACAGGATAGATGAATAATAGAAGAAATACCTTTCGAACGGTTCACCCACCACAATTATAACTGGTTGGCTGTAATATTTTTGCGAGCGTTCCAAGTCATACGTCAGCAGAAGCAGCTGTCTGTTCGTTACTGAAATGTGATTATAATATGTATCGTTATGAGGTGATGTTTGTGATGTTTGTGTTATCGTTTTACCATATATTTTGAGCTGATGACATGACTATGCGTAATATTCATGTTTGAAAGGCTCTTCATAATGAAAAACAAAGGATCTGCGTGCCGATTTAGCTAGGAATGCAATTCTAAGAATATCGAGAAATAGCCGTCAAACGCAGCTGACGGTCGGCTGATATCTTGAAATGTAGAATACGTTTTCACCGTAAAATATATTGATGAGCAGCGTATCATTTTTTGCGCAAATATAATCATTTAGCAGAACATATTTTAAGAAAATTTTGACAATGTTAATGACCCTACCATACATGTCATGACAGATATTAGTTACATCAATAACTGAATCGAATAATTAGGTATTGTGCAGATAAGATCTGCATTGAAATAACTTCTAAAACAACGCAACGAAGCAACTAGGCGCAATGTGAAGTATCATTGATTTGGTAAACTATTCGCGATGTCAAGTCTTTTTTTTGACTCTCACTTGCACCAGTTGGAATAGAAACAGAAAAAAATAATGTCAAGCTCTGCATCCGGCGATATGCGCATGCCTTTACATCACTATATATTACCCGGCTTTAGGCTTCGGATTATGAGACTTTTCAAGAACGTGCATCATGGTCAAGTAGAGATGCCGCGGTTCTGTTTTTTTGCTTATCAATTCGTCTCGGCGAGAGAAATCGATGCTTTAAAAATTTCACTATGGGGTTTGCGGTACAAAGATATATGGAGTAGAGAATAGCCATTTCCGAAATACTTACATGTATCGTAATTTTTTGGGAAAAAATTGTTAATTTATGATGCCTTTCTTATTTATAGCACAGGGCGAATTAATGTGTTCCCCATTTTAAAGAAATGACTCCTTTCTGGACAGGCGTTAAAGATTATAATAGACCCGTGTTAAAGTTATCTCGATCAATGTTTTAATTGAAAGAAATAATTTTGATTTCCATAAAACAGTTGTGGCAAAACGCAATTGTAACTGATTTAGCTTTTTAGCTCAAATTTCCCATGGCCGGGACAACGTGGCCGGGACTTACACCCCACCAATTTCAAACTGTTGCCTGATTGTGTTAAGCGCAGTAAATGATTTCAATGCTCACCGTGTGCATTGGCTGCGACGCACACGGTGAGTGTTTAAGATCCGATTTTTCTAAGCATCGAGAAATTTGTTCAGAGCCTTGGCACAGTTAGCAAAAAGTTATCGAATTTCGATGAAATTTTGCATGCTAGGATGTTTTAGGGTAGAACTTACGAAAATAATGTCGATTTTTTTTACAAGAGTTTTCGTTTTAAGATACGGCGGGAAATTAAAATTTGTTTGCTGACAACACAGAATTTGTCGAAATCAAAGTTTTTATATATCAGTCGATTGGAAATGATGAGACAAATCTGAATTTTGTTTCAAATTGAAAATCGGTGCAGAATCTGCAAAGTTATGCAAGAAAGAAACTGTGAATTTTCAAAACTTTTCAGTTTTTCGAATTTTTCGGTCAAAACTTGTTCACTATTCATAAGTTAAACTTACCCTAGGAATAAAGCTCTGACTCTGGACTATCCAACGGTGCCATAAAAATTTGTAAATTCGCGAACACAGAGATCGCAAATTGAGCCTGAAGGTGGTGTATGCCAAATTTACCAAAAAAGAGGTACAAGGAAATTTGGTTGAATGCAACCGAAATCAATGTTTTTATATAGCATTCGACGAGGAATGACGAGAGCAATCTAACTATGTGCGCAGAATTGAAATTGATGAAGAAACTGAAAAGTTATGCGAAAAACAAAATATCGCATTTTTTGCGTTTTCCAGGTTTTTTAACTTTTTGGTTTTTTGATTTTTTCGGTCAAAACTTGTTTAGTATTCATAAGTAAAGTTACCCTAGGATTAAAGCCCGAACTCTGGGCTATCCAACGGTACCATAAAAATTGGGAAAGTCGCGAACACAAAGGTCGAAAATTGAGCCCGAAGTGACTAATGTTTTATGGCTTTGTCANAATGTTTTTTGGTTTTTTGATTTTCGGTCAAAATTGTTTTAGTTTGCTCAAGTACTGTTCCTCTATTTCTAGAGCATGTTTTATCAGCATATCTAATTAATAATCCCCTTTTGACAGGCTCTCCAACGGTACCATAAACGTTGACAAATACGTTAATGTACGGGTCACAAACCGAACGCGAAGTTACCCATCTTTTGAGGTTTTCGCAATCGAAGCAAGGCGGATGCGTGAACGACAGCCAAAATGCTTTAATGCCCAGAAAAGCGATACATGTTCCTCGATCGATGGGCAACATTGAACGTTAGCTATCGATGGCCAGCCAACGGCGTTGGATAGACCATTAGTCAGTGATTAATCACTAGATAACCGATAGCATATGTTTCAAAAACAGAGTAGCTGTAAACGAACAGAGCGAAACGATTTTTGCTGAAAATGACAACGCTTCAAAAGATTGGTCACTTCGGGCTCAATTT
>NIUQ01001056.1:0-35977 GCA_002796945.1 Plectus sambesii | reverse complement strand
TTATTCTGTCCACCATGATTTCACTGCAGCCGAACTACGCAGTTCGTTGATTGTTGCCAAAAATTTCTTTCGATGATCCGATCCTGGGCCTTCTGTTCCTGATTTTGGGACACTACCTGCAGATAAAAAACATTTTGAAACTTTTCATCAAATAATGCAAAAATTTAGAATATTTAGTAGTGTGCACTAGGTCTAGATGATCAAACAGTAACTAACTTATGCATGAAAATTTGCACAATTATTCATAAAAATGAGACTGAAAGCATTATGATTTACTTTTATTAAACCGGCAGAAGCGACATGCCAAAAAATTTCACAATAATTTATATTCCAAAAATTTGCATTCAGTTATCCTAAGTTCTTAAAATGGATACTCGGCGTTATGTTACAATTGAACTAATTATAGATGCGTCGGTCCACGGTCCAGTGGACCGAATTACTCGGTGCACCGAGCACTTTTGGCACTCGGTGCACCGGACCGGACCGGGACCGACCTGTTTTTCCGTGGACCGAGCTTTGGACCGGACCGAGTAGCTTGGACCGAGCATAACTCGGTCCGGTCCAGACTTGCGCTACAACATGCGCATCATAAGCTACTGTATCCTATTTCAGTATTAAAATTCATAGTGCACCATACGCGTCATTCACTTAATAATGCCCTAAAGACAGTTGATAAATATCATGTCAGAATTTCACAATCATACCATTCTATAATATTTTATTGCTCTTTCAGACTATGACAATAACAGAACTAGATATTTCTAAAATGTCCTCTCTAAGTCTTAATACATTACTTTAACTAAAGAGTCAATTTTGGCGGTTGGCTCAAGAGCAGTTGACACAGGTTTGACGATGAATAACTCCATTAATATGCAACCAAATTGAATGCGGTTTGTTGCATCTTGCAGAGCTCTCCATAACTTGAATTTTCGTTTTTCAATCATAAGAATCCGATCACATCAGCTCATTTTACAACTTTGAAATGGGATGCAACATTTTGCACCTTTGTGCGTTTCCCGCATTTTTATCATAAGCAGATCAACGATGAACAAATGCGTGAAGACACAAAATTTTGCATCCCGTTTAAAGGCTGCAAAATCAAATACTCTGATCGAATTATTATGATTGAAAAACAAAAATTTAAGTTAAAAAGAGCTCTATAAGATGCCACAAACCGGACTGAATTTGGCTGCTTATTACGAGAGTTGTTCGGCATCGAACGTGTTGAACTGCTCTTGAGTCAACCGCCAAATTTGACTCTTTTGTTTAAGTAATGTATTGAGAGTTAAGGAGACCATTTTGAAAGTGCAAGATGCGTGGAAAACTTTGTAACAGAGATTAAATTATTATTTTTTTAATTCAGTGAATATGGAAGAAAACAAGGCTCAAATATGATTAATCAGAATGTTTAAAACTTATATCTAAAGACTCATTTCAAAATGTCACCTTTAGTACGAAAAGAGCATTTAAACGATGAGGTGCTTGACCCTCGTTTGGTCGCAACTGTTTTTCGTGGATTTCTTCCCTTGCTGCGAGCAAATCGCGCATAAGAAATCCGATTTTTTATGATGTTTCCGGTTGGAATTTCAGCCCCAGAATTTTACATACAGCAGATTCCAATGAATACATGTCTAGCAAATATGCCAGACATCCTTTTTGGCTTAAAACCCGAAAAAATTTTCCTGCCAAAATGCTTGAGTGGTTTTTGTTCTAAAGGATGGCGCGGAGTTCTGCTGGGAAATCCGTTCATTATCGCCTGACTACTCTTGAGTCCAAGGAAAATCATCGCAAAGAAATCGAATCTCTGTAGCTCGATTTGCTCGCAGCATGGGAAGAAATCCACGAAAATTAGTTGCGACAAAACGAGGGTCAAGCACCTTATCGTTTAAATGCTCTTATTCATGTTAAAGATGAAATTTTGAAATGAATCTTCAGGTATAAATTCTAAACACTGGTTAATCATCTTTCAACTTTTTTCTCTTTCTGATTCAGTGAATAAAAGAAAAAATGTTATTTAACCTCTATTACAGAACTTTCCACGCACCCTATATTATTTTCATAACCTGAAAGAGTAATAAAAAAACTATAAAGCGGTATGTATGCGAAATATCTGCAAAATACCTTTCGCTTTAACAAATTAACTTTGAAAAAATCGCACGAACTTTTGTGTAACCCTGCAGGAAAATGTGCACAAATCGGAGAAAATAAAGTTTTCACATGAGCAACACGCGCATTATGTGACTAAGAAATCTAAAAAATTTGCCTATGACCTGGACCGGACCGTGTACCGTGGACCGCGGTACTTGGTGCTGGCCTGGACCGGACCGGGACCGGGACCGACCCTACTGAACCTTGGACCGGACCGGGACCGGGACCGACCCCAAAAATCCTGGACCGACGCATCTATAGAACTAATATGCCACTGAAAGAATAGACAATTTTGAATATGAGTATGCTACGGGTTCAAAGAACCAATTTTCACTGCAGTAAAATAAGTTTTGACAAACCATCTTCTTCAGTGATGTGATATTCTTCGGCAATTTCGTCCGTCATCATCACTCGGCCCGATTTGGATAGCATATTCGGATCCGCCGCCAGTGCCACCACACACTTGCCAACGAATTCCACTGTCTCGCCGTTTTCGAAATGTTTCTTCATGCCTGTCTATAATATAAACAAATTTTTAAATTAAAAGTCTTCTAAGAATTTTGATGCTTGAGATAAAAATTGTGATACGAATTAGACTGATTTGCCGGCTTTTCTCATATTCTTTAGCCAGTCTGATCCTTGCCTCACTTAATTTTTCAGCTCTTTTATTTGAACAGGAAAAATTTGTCTAGATAATAAACGATGCCGGTTGAATTCAAACTATTTCAGGTACTGATGTATCTGAACTAAACATGTATGCTTAATAATATTCGTAAACTGTTCTCACTTGAACTGTTTCCTCTCTGCCACAGATTCATTATGCTCTGCACTATATCTTGAAATCCCCCAGATACTTATGCGCCTACTATTCGAGTTGTGTTAAGCGTACATTATTCAAGTATTTGAAGTAGCGAAAAAATAAATTATGTATGTACTCACGCCTTTTCGCATTGTTTGCGTATTAGGCTAATGTTTGCATTGCATTTCCCTGCTGTATTCTATAGGGATATATACATTTTTTCCTATCGTCAAAGTTTCCATAACGCTTGATATAGATATTATCATTAACTTATATATTTAAATATAATATAGGATGCGCAATACTTGGAAAAGACTCGACAGCCATGATCGTTGACAGAGAGAATTGTTTCTATTATCTGTTTTTATTATTATATTTCCAAGCTGAGTTGAGATTGACTGCGTGCGCGCCAGAGGTGTACTTACTTCATCATTTTCGGTGATAATATTTGATTGGATGTACTCAGTTTTCACAGGACCGGGCCAGATGGCAACAGATGTAACACCACTCCCTTCCAATTCGATGGCCATATCGGCTGCCAATCGGTCGCACTGAAGCATTTCGAATATGTTCTTACAAAGATGCACTTTAGGCTATGTTCACAATTAGTTGAGCGTGATAAGTTAGCGATAAGCGGAATGACATGTATCCATAAAAATTTTAATTATTGTGATTTCATACATAACATACTGTACATAAGATTAGGCTGATAAAAACTGACGGAAGGTGGACAGTAACCAGTGGTAACTTGATTTTTGTAATAAAGCAGTATGCAAAAACAACGCATCTTTACGAAAGTACATTTATGTGTGCAATTTTTGACTAACGGGAAAAATACAATATTATAGAGGTGAATGACCATCGGGAGACCGATCTGTCATACTGTAAGAACAAGCATTTAATTTTAGGCCAACTAAAAATTTAGCATTAGGGACTAGTTACTTACGGCAGCTTTTCCGACTCCGTAGCATACACCGAAAGCGTGATTCATGCCGCCGTACGAGCTGACCGTGACGATCAGGCCGCTTCCGCGTGGGACCATTAGTCGAGCGGCATAAGTTGAACAGACAAAGTGATTTTTTAGGCCAACATTGTTTATTTTGTCCCACCCACTGTCTGGATCCATCTCGTAAAATTTCTTGCCGACCTCTTTCACAAGGTCCTGAAATAGAAATTTTTTTGTCAAAATGAACGGTCAGTTTAGAGCTTATCAATATTTGCATTTAGCGATATTATTGTGAATTTTTTGTATTATTTAGATTACAGGAAACAGAGGCTAGCTGAAGTGGCGAAAATCATTTGGTAGGAAAGCATCAAGGATTCTGGAAGTGGGAAATGGCGTATTCCCTTCAGAAGATAAAGGTCTTCATAATAAAAAAGTGCGTCTTATTTCCCCATTGAACTCAAAAATCTGTTTCAGAGTATACGGAGTCATTTTAATCAGATTTTCCTCATAGTTTCTTTGATAATTGCGCAGGCTATTGAGGAAAGCAAAAACTAATGGAAAATAAATATGCTGTAATGGAAGACGAACATCGACGGCTGCGTAAGCGTTGTTGACCAAAATGTCCAGGCGACCATCTTGTTCTTTTTTGATTCTCTCGAAAAGGTTCTCAACCTCGACGGGATTCGAGTGATCGCAGAAGACGGCGATACCGAGACCACCGCGCTCAGTGATCTGAAATCATTTTACACATTTATTTTGTGGTAATGAACTGAATTAGTTGTTGCACATGAATAGAATGTTACATGACTTTGTCCCAATACTAAATAAGAACTATCCTTTGGTTGTTACCCTTTCAGTTGGTATGAAATATGTGTATTTGTTATGATTAGGCTTCAAATCCTTTTTAGTACCCGCATTTATTTACCAGAGGGAAGTTCACGTCGGGAGAAAATTTACTCTCTTTTACATGCGCAAACACGTTTTCATCAGAACATTTAACGGTTGTTGAAAAATTAAATTCCGTATAGGCAATTTAGCCGAATGAACTCATAGTGCATTAAAGAAGTTAAGCTTTTCTGGATGGACGGCTCTCTGCATGAATGAAGAGTACACTGACAACTCGCTACTTTGTTTCAAGGAAATTTGCTAAACTACCCTATACAACATGAAAGGCGCGAGTATTAAAATTTTCTCACATTTATTTCAACTTTTGAAAACCAAAAGAAATAGTGACCTTTGCAATACAATATAGTGCGCAAGTTGATGACTAATTTTCGAAGATTAAGCATGGCTGAGCTTCATTTCATTAAAGGATAGTCGCTCAGATCTGAGCACAGCTGGCTGCATCTTAAATCTTTGATACGAAGTCAAATATGGCAAGAATATAAGACATAGTCGGCTCAGCACAGATCACAGCAGCTGTTCTTGGGTGAAATGGATCCCTGCTCCAATGTATAATAATCCTGAGCCCCCGGACAGACGAGGAGCGCTCACATCCTGGGCGCACACTTGAAGCGGCGATTCGGCAAACGGCCCGTCGTGTTCGGGTCGCAACGAATCGTCGTGCTCTTCTCTTGGTCGTCGGAAGGAATCTTCGTCCCCTGCCGGACGACGTCCAGTGATGTACACGATCGCTCCGGCCGTGCCCAGTTGCAGTGCAATCCCCCGTCCTATCCCACGAGATGCCCCCGTCACGAGGGCCACTTTGCCTTTCAGCGACATTTTGGCAATGCTTCTCCAATAGTAGTCGATGTTTCACTCTCCAATAATAGATCACTATGGCATCATCTATCAAATATCTATTCGTTGCTTCGCGTTCCTCAAGAACTAGTCCTAGCTCTTTATTCGACTAGGTTTGCTCAAAAACGTATCCCTACAGGTTCGTTTTTACTTAAAACGAAATCCAAGACAGGTTATATTCAGCATTGTTTAAAGATCCAAGTTTATTCAATATTGAAATAAACGTGATTTTATGCAGTTTTTGTAGAGTTAAATGTAAAATTAACATGCCTCTTTGGCCAGTTTCAGGATTGCAAAGTTCACAGAAACTGACAGAAACTTGAGCTAATATAAATAGGGCTTTATTACACATCTGATACAGTTCGCTCTCTAAAGTATAGCAGGAATACGCAATTATTTTTTACTTTACCCTTAATGATAAAATTGGACTTGATGTAACCTTAAATATCAGAAATTATCTTAGTTCCGTCAGCTCCAAAGTTCTATAGACCTATCGCAATGAATATTTTTGCAACCAATACTACCAGTCAACTTTAGCGCGAGCTTGTGCGAGTTTTCAAACCCATCAAAGCTGACTTACTAGGGCTGCAGTTGATGCGAAATAAGCTACATGCTTATGAATAAGCAAATACATTCTCTTCTCGCCATCTACTCGCGAGTGCAATGAAAGAAATGCTCGTGCCTATATTCTAGCACTTTATGAAACTGGGCAAAAAATTAAAAAATTGCAAAAACTTTTCTAAAACAGCGTTTAAAACAGCTCGTGCATTATCACCCGTCAATTTGTGCTCAAAAACATGAAAACCACCGCACCAGTCTCACTCGCTCACCGACGCGCGCAATGATTAGTAAACAACTCGCGCCCTGACAAATAAACTGGTCTGGAGAGCAAGCCTAGCGACCGGTCAACCTATGCGTGCTGTTTTCTTCTTAGACCTTACTCATAAACACGTAGACATCTTGCAGTAAAGACAACATTTTCATATCTCATCGACAAAACTTGGCAATAATAGCCTCTCCTCAAGATCACAATAACAATGATCCATCATTTAACGCGAATAAAGATCAGATGGGTGTCAGTGTCACTAGAAAATAGTGCTGCAATCAGTTGCATAGCGTAGTGTAACTGTCTGTTTAGACGGTGAACCAGGCTCACTGCAATTTTCCCCTGTTATCCGTTTTCCATGTTTTGCAAACTCAAGTAAGTGCATTATCAGATAAGAGCACTTTTCACTGAGTTCCTAATTACTTCACTTATATAACTGTCCCTTATATTAAGCTTATAACTAAAGCATATAACTTCTAAAATCTTCTTTTAAATGCAAAAAAGTGGATTTTTTTGGATATGATTTGTCCAATAAGTAAATCATTTAATAAGAAACTGCTTGACTTGTAACGCTGGCTATATTGCTAGCAATACCGCTGAGCTCTGTCTCTGAATATTAACTATCGTCCAAATCCTGCGGCAGGCGGCATACGTTTTATCCTAATTAACCTGTCCAAATGCGCGTACTGCGCAGTGGCTTTCAATTTTTATTGTATAAAGAGACACTATGAGTGCGCCGCGTTTGTGCACGCCGTTTCACTGTGCAAATTAATCCATAATTGTGCCTTACGTAGTTTGCGGTGACTTCAAGCGAAGGTAGCACGAAGGAATCCTTTCGGGCCTTGCGGTCTCTGGGATGTCGACCGGTGACGTAGACGGTGGCACCGGCCTGACCCAGCTGCAAAGCTATTCCCTTTCCGATACCGCGCGATCCTCCTGTCACAACAGCGACAGCTCCTTGTAGTTTCCGTGTCATAACGCAAAGCAGTTGAAATTTCACCAGCACCTTCAACAATCAAATATTATCTCTATAATAATTACACTTATTTTTTCAAAGTTCACGAACATCTATGAACATTGTTGCACGTACAAATCGCTCTGAATCCTGGACCCGAATGTTTTAATGAAAATTAAAATATCCTTGAGCCTTGAGTTCTATTCTGACAAAGCGATATAAAAGTCAACAGCTCCAAGCGGTAAGGAGACGTTTCAATGAAACCTAGCACGCCTGAATCGTCAGTGCATCAATCTCACCGTAGATATAATGAGAATAACTTGCTAGAAAAGTGAGATCAAGTAGCTCACAATTCACTGAAGTTGTATACATACGATTGCACGTGTGCTTGTGACCAAATCTTGGCACGTGCACACTTATTAGTAATCGTAGTCACATACATAGAAACCGGACCTTGCTACCCTGCCTTCCCGTCTGAGTCGGGTTTTCTTTCAGTTTAATACTCGTGCATGTGCATGCGCTTTGAAACTCGTTTATTACAATCGTCGATACTTTCTTAAAAAAGCATGGTAACTGACAATTTAATTTTACTCAGAGGAGGAAAGGTTACATTAAAAAGGGCAAATTATTTGGAATGCCATTGGCCTTCGCTTACTCTTTACACTTAACATCAGTAGAATATTTTGTAGCAGTCATACTTACTGATCGTTTTAATGAAAGTGTTGGGTCACTCTGGTTGCCGACAATAAACGGCAAAGTACAATAAACAAGATCACATGTTTAATCCAGTATTTACTAGATTGACATGAATGCAAGTTAATAAGATCAATATACATCATTTATCGTACTAAGTTCTATGATAGTAAACGACGTTAATTAGGGAGGAGCAGGACAATTCGGGGAACTCTTGCCGCCGAGAAAGGTCGTGCTGTCAGTTCTGGTTAACAATGTGAAGTCATGGAAATACTGCAATTGTTTTGCAAATTTATGATGAAGGTCATATAGAGTTATTATTTACGGATATCCCACGCTCAAAGCTTACAGGACATCATTTCATAAAGCTGTTTGAATGCTGAACTCACAATGAAACCATTGAAAAATTATGTACCAGCTGATCTTTGCATTTTCACAAATCTGATGGCTCAAAAAATCAGTTTAGCTTGCGATCCAGTAATACCTCGCTCATCTTTAATTGTAGTATTACTCAAATTTCTGCGTAGGAGGGGGCTGTTTCGAAATAAAATGTGAGAGATTCACTGAGAGTTAGCGGCAGTCTTTGGTCAGGTTGAGGAACAAAGCTCCCTCCCTCTGCGCAGCGATACAAGTTGTCAGCATAGTCTGCAATATTCGCCGTAACACCATCTTGGAATGGCGTCCAGAATTAATTTGAGCATCTCTTGGATGATATTGGCAATCAAAGAAATGGATTATGTTTTTTAGCGCACGCTGTCTACTGTGCTCATCCTCGTCATAGGGTCTGCTCTTCTCATTTGGGACATCCCTAATTGTCGCGTCTACCAGCCGCACATCCGACCCCCTTCTCACAGTAGCTGCTATGCGTACTCAACGTATAAATAGCATGCATGTCATTTAAACCTTATCAAAGACACATTCAAAGTTTAAGAGGACGTTTCCCATAATTTTTTGACTTGAAAAATGTCCTTGCAGTTAGAAAGGGCCTATTATACTTGGTAAAAGTGTTTACGGATGGGGAAATGAAATACCTCAAATCATGTTTAATCAATAATAAATTGAACGCGGTGTGTTTTGAACTAAAATATGAGCGTTTACTTGATTTCGCTACAACACCAAGACAAAGAACGTTATACAACACAATGCAACTGAAATTATTACATATCAATGCTGTACAATTATCATTTTCATCATTTTAACATTTATCTCAGTGGTCCTTGTTTTCCTTGAGTTTCATCATATTTTGCATAGTAGTTCTTTTCGCACTAGTGTGCAGTAAAAATGTTTTAGAAATTCAGATCTCAGGGAATATGTCAGAGTTCTAGAAGCCCGCTGACGTGAGGGCAAAAAGACACATACACCTCCAACCCAACATTGCTCTGGACAGCAAATATAGTATCCCTACAGTGATTCATTCTTGCTTATCATAATAAATATTTCCTGTACCCGATTATCACTGTTTTCGTTAAGTTCACATAGTTTTCAATAAAAAAATTCTTCTCTCTGTCTGCTTTTCAGTATAAATTTAGCCACATTACAGTAAAAATATGATTTACCCTGCACTGCACTATCAAGCGTTCATTCATCAATAACGTCGAGAAAGACGGCATCTCCCTTATTGTAGCACTGATCGATCAAAGTTCGCGCGCTAGTCGCCTCCAGGCGGTACAGTGCCTCACTCCACCGGCGACTAAAGCGACGATTGGCGGCTAACAGCCGGTAGCAAGTGAATACTGTCCTAAATAAGCAAATTTACACAGTAAAAAGGCCACGACGTGGACCATTGTCAGATACCTGAACCACCACAGCTGCACGAGACTAGGCAGCCCGAAAAAGGCGATCAGCACAACTGCAGAAGGAAGGAGAATTTGATTGCATAAGATCAATCGTACGACCCCAATTATCATGAAGCCTGCGAGTGTTACGAACGTCAGCTGCCAAAGCAAGTGAGGCACCAAGAGACGTGGACGTCGGCGGTCTAGACCGACCAGCAACAGCGCCACTGCCATGATGCAAAAGACAATTCCTGAAAATTTACCTTGTTTCAGGGTGGATTCAGAATTCACAGGAATTGACATAGGTAACCATTCATGACATATGCTAATTCTGTCATTTTGCGGTCTGGGGTCATTCTACTTGTTTTTAAATCTGAAAATGTTGTGAGTTGCTAAGATAAAGTGAGGAGGCACCTTCTGTAAATGTGAACATTAGGAATTGCAGCAGTGACAGACTGCACTACCCCTATATGCGTCTCACTCCCGCCTTATGGCCGAATAAGAACGCTAGTATTGATAGTTTTGTTAGAGATGGGATTGCTTACACGCACGAAAAAAGATCCTTGCTTAATACTTAACAAATATAAGCGGTGAGAAGCATGAGCTATTAAATCCGAGACGCTTGACACCATGGACAAATTTTCGAAGGTATAAAATATAAGTTCCATTTTGCTGAACAAGCATTAACTGAATATATCTTATATAGAGTGTCGGCGGCTTTAGAAAAACTTTCCCTAATTTAGACCATGAACTCTCATGTAAAAATGAGAACCTCAAACTGCTATGCACTATGTAATTTTTAAATTTACCGCTTAAGGCAATAGCGAACATAGTACGACCGTAACCCTGCCAAGCTCTTGTGTAGAAGAAGTGACCGTCGTTATAGAGGAAGTCGGGAATTTGAATTGCAAAGATGACACAGAATAAAGCTTCTATGACGCCGATGAGACGCGCCCCTTGCGACACCGTCAAAATGCCGCAAAAGCATTCGGTCTGTTCAAATATCAAGTGACCATCCGCCTGAAATCAACCCATTTATTCTTCAAACGAATCAAACTTGCGAGTTTGAAAAGATGAACGGTGTTTAACAAGTTATCCTGCGGTTGCATTAACTCTATAGTGGTGAAAGGTTCGTTCAGTGAAATCAACCAGATACGTTCAAAATTTGTTACAATCGCAGAGTAGAACTGCAGGAGGTCGGCCATATTGCTTTATTCTACCGCTTCCACAGCACTAATGCTGCCCTATCGCGAAAACAGATACACATGACGGAGCTTACCTGGATGCTGACCCTGACGAGACTGCGATGGCGACGGCCAATTTCTCGTTCTCTGTCGACGTCAACATGAAGCATGGAAGCGGCCAGCGCCATGCTGGAGAGGCTGGAAAACCGCACGTGTTGCCGACCGTCACTACGGTTGGGGGAAGACATTGTGTAGAAGGACGATCGTAATAGGAACCAGTGCTGTCTTAAGTTCCGCTGATTTCCAAAGACGGATTCAATTTCAGTTTCATTTAAAAATGATCATTGAATTTTTAAGCATTGAATCAGGATTATGAATTTTAGTGGAAAAGTTAGTAAGATTTGAAGATATGTCATTTGCATGATTTGAGCTGATTTTTTTGAGAGGCGATGTAGAATCGGCTCTCCGATTGCCATGCCTTGCAATTTTGCGTTGGAAAAGTGAGAAAAGCAAAACAGAACTTGTAGCATTATAGTTTTTCGGAACTGAGCAAAATCTTGATGCTCAGATTTAATCGAATATACCAAATTTGTAGACAGAAAATTGATATGCGACTATTTTTAAGGTTGTTTTTAAGTCAAAAAGTGAGGGATGAATGAGACAGCACTGGTCGGCAGAACCGAGCTGCGCAGCGTTCGGTCGCCGAACGCGAACGAGCGAACGGCGCTTGTCTGCCTGCTACGATCTTCCATCCGCTTATCCTTCCTAGCGCGCACCACTGGAATACCGGGTCGACCACCTGTTCGGCGCAATCGATCCTTTGCTCGCGCGCAATAAAGCACGCGCCAGCTAATAGCCTAAACGCGCCACCACCTTTGCAATAACACCGTCTGTGGTTACGCATTTCAGATAGTGAGAATTTCTGGAATCACACGCAAGTTTTAAAAGACGAATGTTTGACATAGGATATTTTTATACCACATAATTTGGCCGAAATATGTGCACAGGGCTTTGATAAGATTTGTTTATAAGGTTTTTTACTATGCGGGCTAGAGACAGGGTGTGTACCTTCATTGTTTATGTTAACTAACATTAGAGAAAGGGAGCGTAAAAGCAGTAAGCCGCGAGGTTTTCAATGCCGTAACGCCGATCAATGCTGCCACCATCTATTGAATAGAAATTGTTATATTTGACAAATAATTATTGTTGTTTAAACGCTTCTAACAAATTGAGTAGTCCTTTTTACCGCCATAACGGGATTCTAGTTTGTACACAAATGAACAGTGCAAGTAGACTGGACTGCAGATCAGCTATTAAAATTAATGGCATCACTAAATAGCTGTTTTATTACCTATTAACGTGGGAACACTTGTGCGAAAGTTCAACGCGACATTTGCGTGTAGCATTAACTACTGTCTCCCCAAATCGTACACATTTGTCAAAGCATGGTATCAAGCCTAAAATTGACGTACTTCGTGCAGGTGCAGAGTCAAAACAATTAGCAAAGGAGGAGGGATACCATGCAAACTGCCGAAACTATGAAATACTCAGATCAGTCATCGCCGAGACGAGGGCAGACTGAATAATTTGCTTGGGCCGTTTCGGCTGTTTTACGCTCAATCTCAGCTTAAATATGCATGATAAAAGCGCTGACAAAATCATCCATCGGCATTCGGAATATGAGAGGGGTGTCTGAGTCGAAGAACAGAAATTCACAATGACTGTGACGTTTTATGGAGGTATGCAGGTAAGGAAGAAGACGGAATCGTACATTCAGTATCAAGAATAGCCAGCTATGGCACCTCAGTTTTTGAGCACTGGGAAGCAATGCGGAACAGCGAAGATGAAAATGATGTCAGATCGCTCAGATCGCACCATTCAAAATTTTTGCCGCTCGTAAGTGATAAGTTTCTTTTCCTTCAAACATGATAATGATATATTCAGAGTGAATTTTATTATGTTTCTAAATATGTGAAAAATGTACCTCACAAATGTGAAATATGGTACTGTCAAGTTTATGATAAGCTGCTGAATTCAACGCATGATAGCATTATTTGCAACCGGTTAATTTTGAACAGATGGCGTAATTTTCGCGGTCTAGTGGCTGCAGCAAGGTAAGATAGACTCGCGCAGGCCTTACAAAATATTTGAAATTCGTAAAAGTTATGGCAGCAATTATGGCTTTTCCTATTACAATAGATGGTGGAAGCAAAACTAAAAGTTTCAATCAAGCATCAACATCGAGATATGCTTACCCACAATTGGTTCACTGAGTGAGCGGATTAGGAGCTATTCCTAATTAAATTTGAAGCGGATTTAGGGGAAGTTTGTCAACAAGAAAAATTATAATTGGACATAGAAGATGTAAACAAGTAGAGGTTAATCTTCTACCAAAAAATTATTGGCAACGGTAGAAAGCGTAAAATCGCCACGACAACTGCCGTAATGGCGAAGCAACAACAAACTATTTCCTATCAGCTTTTGGTCGTCTGCTACAAAGGCATTTGCCCGTCTCAAGAGCGGGGGAGCTCGCAAGCAGCTAAATCCCGGCGGGTCGCCCACGGACAGGCGGTTCAGAAAGAAATGGGCGGCATGAAATCGGCGCGCTGAGCTGACACGGTCGGGAATGAAATATCAATCATCAGATGAGCGTCCGGGGAATCCAGTACGGAGAAAGAGAAAATCCATGGCAGTTGAAGAATGAATGGTCGATCTGGGTGTCTCACAACATTATTATCCCGTGTTGACCCGCATTTTCCACCAAATCATTCTAACACTGCGATCCTTTTTAATAGTGCTACTAGACACTAATTTTTTATAAATTATTTGTATTTTTTAGGTCTTAACACCATAATTTTCCTATTTTTTTGGCTTAAAAATGTGCCTTTGTATTTAGTTTACGTAATTTATCCCACCTTCAGTGTTATCAGCGGGGTGACTTGTCAAATCTGCAACAAGGAGAATGAATATAATTAAAATAGCTTTACTTTAAAATAATGCACTTCAACTCTTTTGAACGACTATTAATTAGTATATAATCGTCAAACTTCAACTTCCATTGTGTGACCAGCAAATATTCGCTGCCTTCTCTAAACGACTGATCGGCTATTGTCATACGCTCAAAAAACACTCATGACTGCCGTATAGATCGCGTGAACAGTTGCAGTTAATTTGTAAAACGATAAATTTTGTCAAGAACTCGATCAGCGAATTGCTCTCTCTACCACTTCAGTTGCTGTTGGCGCACAAAGTTTTTTTAATGCGCCATACTAGGTACGAAAATAACTCCATATCGACATCCACCGAAGCATCCAGACACCCGGAAAGTAATGAAAGATGATGATGAGATTATGGCAGAGAATATCTACGATTCAAAGCGATAGATGTACTAATATACACCACGTTAAATGACTTTTCTACGCCCGCATATGTGGCTATCTCGCAGGCGCGAGTGACGCTTTGTAATTTATGGAGTGCAATAAAATGGTCCCTGTTCAGGAATTGCACACACTGGCAGGCGCTGTGTCGTTTAACTAGACCGGTACTATCTCTTTAACACAACTCCATATTCTTCACTAATCCCACTGCCTGTTGAAGTAAGCTTAGTAGGTATTGCCTTACCCACGTAAACTTTTTCCATGTCAATATTACCAGAATGCGTCGCCGTTATTCTAGCCGCTCGCAATTATGGTTATGGATTATGCCACGGAGGACAAAAGGAGGGGAAATGGCGCGGAGCGGGTCCGGAAAGGGAGAGGGCTCGTCGCCAGCTGTAGGCGTAAGACGACACGGAGCGCAAAGTGCGACCGGGCTGGGCCTAATTGACCGACTCCAAGCCAAACGACCATTGATCGATTTACGCCACAACCGTCAAATTCGATCCGCCGGGTTCGTTGCACCGGCAAGCCTCAAGCTCCTGCATATTTTTCTTGAATGTGGACATTGGTATCCATTATCAACTAAGCAAGACTGCTGATGCAAGTGAAATGCACATCGAACTCGGGCAGCAGGCTAATGCTCGGGCTGTTTAATTGAACTGTTTACTTTAATTATATTGCATTCATTTGAGCTAATTAGCAAACAAATTTTAAGTGCAAAATTATTTGTTCTATGAAGAACACGAATTCATTCACACCATGATTTTATGATTTATATAGACAGTGCTAGAATAATTTTATGGGAGCAGCAAGATCCGACAGTTTTCTTTTATTTGGAAAAGAATGCAATATATTATATTTCTGCTTTATAAACGCAACGGTGCCAACGTTTCTTTCGTGATATGTTTCTTTACAAATATTGTTAATTCGAAATGTATGGCAATGTTTGCAAAGTCTAAATTTTTCGTTCTTTTCAAGCTTGACTTTTTGACTCCTGATCTTACTGAAGTTTAAAAAGATATGGAAAAGTAGGCCAAGTTAAAAATGATGAGCACTCTGTGAGCAATTTTTTTTGAGACACTAAACATCGATGATACGGGAACTAAAGTCCTGCGTATGTTGCTGACTGATTTTAGAGTTTCAAAACAAGCGCTTGATATGAGTTTTAACACTCGATTTATTGTATCATTTGTAAAAGATTTTTTATAGAGCTGATCGAAAAAATTAGCACTTTTTGATTTGTACAGATATTAGCATTGAAAGTTGAATGTGAAGTTGAACTTGGCGTCAAGGGAAAACAAACGACAAATCACAGGAATTAAAATGTATCAGAGATCACTATGCCTCATATAACTCAATGATTATGTGCGCAGGCATTTCTTGCATATGAGCGTCCCCTGAATCTATTAGTTTAATGCTGGAGGCGGGAGGCACGTGACAGCACGAAGACGTGACTAGGCAATCTCTCTGCTACCATTTTTATCACGTGCAAAGTAATTATTATATTTATAATATATAATTAAATAGGAGAACGTATCTTTGCCTTTCCTGCGCTTCAGCAAATTTCCAATTTCGTTATTATCACTTTGCAAAGTTTTGCTTATTGAAAAATTATTTTGACATCACAGCCACATTGTCACCATTTAAAACTTTAAATTTTATAAATGATTCTATGAAACATCGCAACAACACAGAGTACGTGCGCTTATAAATTAGCTCGCGATAATACAACGCAGCAGCGCATGACACATAGCAAATCTTCGATCCGGACTGACGAAGGACTGGAAGCAGAGAATCGAACACTCTCGCTTCGTCAATAACAGAAAGAGAGTGGTGATTGGTGCCCAACTTTGGATGACGCTGACTCGTTAGCCGAGTGGTGGATCAATACTGAGATTATGTCCGCCGGCGTCGAGTCAACCACGCATCTGTTGACAAAAATTCATTTCGTTGTTGTGATGCTGGTGGGGAGCCGGCGGACAGAGGATGCCGGGCTCCGTGTCAGGGTAACAAATAATGTTTTATTGAGATCCTCTGATATATTATCTGGGGTACTTGCGGCTGTTTTCTGCGCCCTCTTCAGAATTAATGAAAATAAAAGTGTGAAGTAACTTGTATGATATACGAGTATTTCCATCAAATGAAATTCGTATCGTTTTATGTTATATTTCGCTAAGAATTTTAATACTATAGAACTTCAGCCTCATGGCTTTCAGAAATGCTCAGTTCACCATCTCATCAATTTTTAACATGAAAGCAAATTATTATGAACTATGTCTTCAAGTACTGGCACGCACATCTGAACTAAAGCAACATACTGCATCCCAATGAAAATATTACGTTGAAAAGCCGTCAGCTAGTATAAAAAACAATTGCATTTTTTCAAATTTTTCGTTAGCCATACATATATTTTTTTCTTTCAATATAAACAATTATGCAACTTAGGCAAAATTTTAAATTTCGTGCTCAGGAGCAGTCATACCTGATGGAACTTGATGCTTTCATGGGCAAATCATCCCTCAGACATATATGCAACTGGCTTGGTGTTTCGTAAATTGCAGTTAAAATCCTTCCTATAATACAGCCTAAGTTTCAGTAGTACGATAGTTACAGGCCTAAGGCAGGAGAAATATAAAAATATATTTGACGAAAGATTCCTCATTGCCCTACGTTACGTTCATTTAGCTGAAGATTTCTTCTAAATAAGCTTTGGATATATGGTTAATCGCATAATTATCCATTTATAATTCGAATATGGTATAATTTAGTCTAGCACGCAAATGTTTACTATTAAACTAGAGGCACATCAAAACTTTCCTGTCATTCGTAAAGGTGCTCTGTTTATCACATCCTTTAGTTCATGTACGCATGCTTTTGCAACAGAGCCGTGATTATATTCAAAACTATCAATCACTGTTTTTCAAATACATCACTCATGAATAGAGATCAAAAAAGTGATGTTTGTGTCGTCGAAGTACCATGCATGAATTTCTTGCGGCAATAACAATCACGCTTTGCGATAATGACTGAGCAGAAGGGCAGCAGCCGCTGTGATCGTCAAAGATCTCTGACGATAAAGTACAAATGAATGAATGGAAAGAAAATTTAGCCACTAAATTGCTCCCTAAGAAGCGGTCTGCGAAGTCGCGTGCGATTGCTTTTTAATTTGTCATACTTTCAGCAAAGTGTTGCTTTGTAGAGTTCTACAAATATGAGAAACTTCGATCAGTTGATGATACAAAATAGCTCTGTGCGATATCGTAACCGCGTTATTCTCAATGCTTCAAGAAAAATTTTGACTAATAGCTGTTGATATATGAGAGATAAGTCTTCACAGTTGCTCACTTTTCGATTCTGGAATTGATGAATACATAGAGGAAACTGTCGTTGAGTAATCTAGGTCATATATGGGAGTTGGATTTGGCCCGGTTTAACAGTGCGAGAATGGGTAGAATATTTTTCAGTGAGCAGCACGAGCGTCTTAGTAATAAATCAGTCTATCTCCAGGATACGCCCCTTTTGCTGTCTTTCAGTTCAATGAAACACATTAGCCATGAATACTGAGAGATACATCAATTTATTAAATGACTATTTTAAGGTTACATCGATTTTTCTACTGCGATATGAGTGCAAAAGTTTATGACTTTCAATCAAGCGCCGCAGTAGAAAAGATAGCAAATCTAGTAGGTGGAGTAATGGGCACAGCGACTATGCTTTCCAATTTACTTATCATCATTGGCTTTGTGAAAGATCGCATATTACGTGAGCGCTATCTGTACATCCTTCGCGCATTCGGCGACTTTCTGTGTGGAACGTATTTTGCCTATGCTGGCTTCGGTCGTTTCAAGGTAAATGTGATACAATTTTATGTTAGTGATAGAAGTGGAATAGACAGTGTTTGTTTGTTATCCCTAGCGATTCTTAAAAGAAAATGTAGGGTTGCTCAAAAGTGCAAAGAGCGTCATTTTAAATGCTCACTAAATATGAAAGCAGAGTATAAAAAAAGGAAGGTTTATGCTACATGTTAAAACATTTTTAGATACTGTCCTCTATGTTCAGCCTTTAAATAGTTTAGAATTTTCAATCGTCTTGCAATGTTTATACCGGCTTTTGACTTCCCACTTTCGCATGGAACTTTTCTAGTACTCAAAAATTAAATAACTGTGCGCCCAAACAGAAAGCGAAGGCCGGATTATCGAGATCTCCCAATTTTAACTATCCTATTTGAGTTGGAAAATCCTGTATTTCAAGTTTCGACGGCTATTTAAAAATTGTTGCCAGTATGATGTTTTGTTCAAGTCTAAATCTCCAGTTGAAATGCGTTAAAGGCATATAAATTATAAAAAAGATATACCGCCTTCTGCTAAACATTGGCTTCATTCTTTCATAACCTTTCTGCGGAAAGAATGGTACTAAAAACTGCTGAAGTTATGCTGCAAATCGAAATAAGATCTTTTCAGTCATTTTTAATTTCAGGCCATGGAGGACGAATCGGATTATTTTTCACTCATTTCACCTTGGGATTGCGCTATGAAATTTTACGCAACCTTTGCAGTACTTGGAAGCGAGTTACCCGTTATCACAACGCTGATGATTTCAATAAAACGAGTATTGGCGGTGCAGTTTCCGTTTTGGTACAATGCACAGTTTTCTCTGCGCTACAGAATCAGTCTACCTCTGTTGTCAGTAGTGTATTGCGTTGTTTCACTTGCGATTTATTACCTAACTGTGTGGCCACTTCAACTAAAGTCGATTCCGTGGAAGAGCTGCGCGCTAACTTATAGTTCGCATCCCGCTTACAACACTGCGCATCAAATCTGTGTTATCAGTATTCAAATTGCTGCGTTCTGTCTCAGCACATTCGCCTATATACAGGCAAAACGAAAAATTAGCACCGTAGTCGCTATGAAAAAGGAAGTACAAAGTATAAAGCCCATATTTGCAGTCAGTCTTGTGTCCGTTACCCTAGTAACCGTTCCGCAAATCTTTCTCATCTCCTTGAGGCTTTTCGATACATACGTTGAGGCGCATATTTTGTTCTACATTCTTTTACTGCCTTGCGTAAATTCGTTTATGAATTTTTTTGTTCACCTCTGGCTTACGAAAGAGTTTCGCCAGCAAATCGGTCGAATGATTTGCTGTCACAAGTTTAGTAATCAGATTCAGGTTCGGACCAATAAAATTTATAATCAACCAAAAAACGTGCAGCCAAACAGTAATCTGAATCACCCAAGACATAATCAAGTGTCAACCAATAATAATGCTTAAATCAAAAACTGAACTATTCGAATTTGCACTTGAAGCAGCTTTATCTATTCTATGGCCATATCTATTCGTACTTTAGATGTCAAATTATCGCATTTTATGTTATAATTATGCGATGTACCCATATGATGAATGAAAACTTACCGTCGAATGAACTGTTTTGCTTCAATCTCAATATACGAGTTTTATATTTACAAAGACACATTACTTACTTGTTCAGACCTTTTCAAGTAAGTAAACGCACTGAGTCAAATCAATAGAGAAAATGATCTGTTTGAATTAGAAAGTGTCACAATAAAAGTTGAAGCGGTAAATATTCTTTCTGATGATGAGAAGGCCACTCTTTGTATTTTTTAAGCTTGACGTACTAACATACTAATCAGCGGCCGAGAGACGGGCTAAACGGAATTGCTTTGTAATCATGCAATAATGCGTCTTAATATTGCACGGATTCCGCCGTTTTTACGTCCTGAGACAATATTCTGATATACCACAGACGACTAATACAACGAAAAATTAGCAAATCTTTAATTTTTGCCTGCAGGCTTATCTAAATAATTTCATCAAATAAAATTCGACGTTCTTTAGTCTAAAAATTAAAAAACGGTAATATAACGCAAAGAAATATATTTGTATGTTGTGTTATTAATTAACTTAATCCTCAAATATTTCTATCTCTGTGAATAAATAGGAATCATAGATATATCAGAAGTATATCTCAGAAGTATGGATATAGGCTTTCATTCTATGTCAGTAATGCATTATTCATTCATGTTACAAGACGGAAATTCAACATTTTAAGTGTCATACGTCTTAGCTATGAAAAGTTTGACCACCTAATTCAGATGGTACATCATTTTTTTAAGGCTAGTCTTACTACTCTCAAGCCCAGTCAGCAACGAGTTGAGCGCAGCGACTGATTATACGTCGCTCACTCGTTTATCATTCTGTACAAGCTTTTCAAAAAAATTCATTCCTTCTTACACTTTCGTCGCGCTCGCGTGGCATTCGTACTTAAACTTCTTATTTATTCATGGGTAGACTGGAGTAATCAATGAGTCAACACGACGGCGAATAAAAGCATATGATAGTTGGAGTTTAACTTTGAGGTTTTATCAGCTAAAGGGCTGACTGTAAAGAAAAAGCAGAGTCGAAATCAATGACTATTTCATGATACCATTTTAGCAATTTTGAGAATTATTTTAGATAACATTATTTGTTATGCTTGAAAACTACATTCTAATCATTGCACGACAATGAATCGTTCCTAAAAAAGAACGTTGGACCTTGTATAGGCAGTCGAGTTGCAGTTTGTGAAGCTGTGAATCGCAGCCTAGTTGGTGATGTCATACAATGTGTACGTTTCGTCAGCGATTTGTTGCAGCGTCCCGTTTAGCTAAATCATCATTGAGCTTTTTAATGAATTTTCGCGTAAAAACTAAAATCTCCCACCTCTTTACGTTCACAGCGAAACACAACAGCTATAGCCACGCCCATTTGCTTCAGAGCGGGAAGAACTTCCATTAAGTCATGATGGCCTGAAAATACTTTGAATGAATTACGATTCAAATTAGTATAGCTCCTATTTTCAACATCGACTAAGCCAGGATCTCGAATTTTGAAAGTATGAGGAATTATTTAGAAAAGTACCTTAGTTTGTTTTTTTCGAAAATAAGTTTAGAACCAATGTAAAAAGTATGCTAAGGGGTTTGTTGCGTTTTAAATACAACTTTGCCAAAAGAGCGAATCTTAAACTTTCTACAGTGCGTACCCCCCCTCTAGAGGGTACTTCTAGATATCGTGCGCCCACGTTCTATATACCATTTCAAAGAGCATAAAATTCTGTAATTATGCCCATGTTCTCAGGAATTTAGACACAATGCCAAAGGCGGGAAACATAAATGAAATACAGCTGGGCCCAAAAAGTGATTATATGAGTTTGATATCTTATAACTCCATGAAAATACAACTAACTTCAATGCGGTTTCTTGCATGTGACAGAGCTACTTCTAACTTAGATTTTACTATTTTAATCTTTAAAATTGGTTCATTTCTCATTATTTTATGCTACGTTGAAAAAATGCGAGACTTTTTAGAAACACTCACACTGACGGACAAAACTATTAAAATTCATACATTTTTTTCTTTCAATTAAGATTTCTCCATAGTCACCGAACAGATTCTAGTGAAACTTTACAGGAATGTAGAAAAAGGCTTGGCTACAAAATAAGCAGAAGCTCATGAAATTCTAATCATTCTATGCTGAGATAATCACAAAGAGGAGACTGTCTGCATGTTAACATCATCCGCTTTGTGATCAATTATCTCCGGATAGAATGATCGAAATTTAATGAGCTACTGCTCATTTTGTAGCCAAGCCTTTATACCACATGTGTGTAAAGTTTCATTAGAATCTGTTGGGTAACTATGAAGAAATTTTAACTGAAAGCTAAACTAAGCATTTGAATAATAAATGATAAATGCTTTGTGTTGAAGCAAAAATAATTCATTTATGTTTCCCGCCTTTGACATTGTATCTAAATTCCTGAGAACATGGGCATAACTACAGAATTTTATGCTCTTTCGAATGGTTTATAGAACGTGCGCGCACAATATCTAGAAGTACCCTCTATAGGGGGATACGCATTATTTTGAAACACCCTGTAGATAAAAACTTTATTGAGCCTTTATCTCGCGGACGAAATATTTAAAAGTAAGTTCATTAACAAAACAGTTGAATCGCATACCGTATACTATAAGCACGATTTTGTCATTCTTCCTCCAGGAAATTTTTTTAATGGCATTTATTATTATATCCTCACTTGAATTACGCCCATGGGTGAAATTGGTTTTCAGGGCGGTGGAGTTATTTGATTCACACGCCTTCAATGAATCATTATATTTTGCGTGCATGAGTAATGCATAATTTTTGTACTCCTCTTGCTCCGCACAATTTGCTTTATTGCAGTATTGCCTCGGAACTACAGACAAGTTCCAGCAACCATCTCTTATGCATGTGTGCTCGTTGCAGACCCATATGAAGGTTTGCGCCATAAAAGAGCAATCTTTTGCGCCACAGATGTACTTGTCACAAATCCCTTCAAGATTTTTCGCTACATAGTTTTGGTGCTCTTTTAGCTCCGCACAATTCGCTTTCTGACAATATTGTCCAGGAACTTTCGGCAAGTACCAGCAACCATCTCTTGCACATTTATGCTCATTACACACCCATACGAAGGTTTGTGCCATACGAGAACAACTATTTGCACCGCAGATGTACTTGTCGCAAATCCCTCCGAGGGTACGGGCCGCATACCAACAGCCATCCACAACGCACTCATGTTTTTTGCAAACTCTTCCCAAAGGTTCCACGCCATCCCACGTGCCATCGGGTCTTCGCTTGTGTTTGACGCAAAGACCGTCGACGATTCGCGCACCATACCAGCAACCAACAACCGCACACTTGTGGCTCTGGCATACTCCTCCGAGGTTCAGCGCTGCTGCCTGGCAATCAACTATAGTGCTTGTACACTTGTGCTTGTTGTCAAAGACACTTTCTTTTGTTGCGAGCTCCCCGCAGTCGTTCACTGCGCACTTCAGCGAGTCGTAAATTGTCACGTTTGGCAAATTCGTCTCTATTTTATAGCGAGTCTTATCACCGTAAATGTCGAAGTGACCCTTTCCCAGCTTTGGTTGAAGTTTTTCAACAAACATGTCTATAGAAGGATGAAGGAATATTACGTCATTGTAGTCCCAGAAGTATCGTACTGTTCTGTTAGCAGTCAGCATTTTCTCGTTTCACCAAGTTTCTGAATGCTAAATATAAAGTAATTTTAAAGGGAAATCTTAGAATTCGGATCAATGTTAATCCATTGGTCTCTAGCGCGCCCCGTGTGAAACGCAAAATCAGTAGCAAGGTGGTAGAGCGCGCCAGAAAAACAGCATGTTTGAAAGCCGCGCTTGGAATAAATCCTACGCAGATTCCGACAGGTTGATAGGAATTTTTTATTTTGGCCTTCTGTAAATGGAACATGTTTGAGTACAATATTCAGCGACCAAATGTCACAAACAGCCGTTGCAAGTTTAGAGAACTGCAAATTTAAGTAAACAAAATAAGAAACTGTAACTGACGGCGTAAAATATAGGTCACAAAGAAGTCGCATTGGGCGCAAAGAACCTATCTAACAGCTATAATATCACTTTTCACATTGGTGCGTATTTCTGAGCATATTCTAAAATACAGAACATTCGCCATTAAATTTATTCAATAGATTAAAAAGATTTCCTTTGCCAAACTACTCCGTTACACATTCCAAGCGCATGCTCTCAACTGTCACACTGTATTCGGTATCAGTAAACAAATATTAACCAATGGGGGATTTCAACAACGCCATGGACAAAAATTTAGCTCCATAACGTCATACAGCAAAGGATTTAGCCAAATTTCTCTCTCCACGGATAATAGTTAAACTGCTGCTGCTATTTGGCAAGGATAGTGCCGAGACGAGCCTTTGAAAAAATTTTAGTGGTGCGATTTTCTTGCATCGGCCTGACTAATATGAAAGTATTTTCAGTTTCTAAGGTCGCTTATTAAGGGGTAGGAGACGACTCTCTACAGTTCAGTCGAGCAAATAAACACTTCTAAGATAGCATTGCAACTATCTCTCGATTTGCGAGCCGTTAATAAAGCCAACTTTTTGCCTTGAGACCAAGATACTGTATTTACAGTGTTAAACTTAGAAGCTGTAATATTCAGGACAAGAATACTACAAAAAACCATGGGCTCGATCATACTCAATTAAGGTCTAAATTTCGTAACAATGGGCCGGTCTCATAATCGTGTCGTAAAGTTAAGTAATTCATAGCGATACTCTGCGCTATGCTTCATAATGAGCTGAAGTAACGCATAACTTAAGAATAATTTGGGACACGATTATGGAACCGGTCCAATGAAAATGAAAAGAAACCTCAATGCTTTTCGGTCTTAACACGAATAAGAACAATTCTGTAACCTTAAGGCTGGCTTAATTTTTGTGTATTGAGTCAAACAGCACTCTACCCATCTATTATTTGAAAGCTAAAGAGTATGTAAATGCACGAAGATTGGCCACTTGGTGAGCAGCTATGGTATGCAATAAAATGCTGATGACGGTCATTAAGCATGCGATAAAGGTCTGATGCTTGATCAAGAGCATCGTTAGGGCGCGGCGCCATCTGCTAGAGTTAGAGTATCTTGTTCTCGTGACGATCATCATGTAACTACCCAATACTACACACCGTTTATTTTATTGCCCCCGCGTAGCGCAGCCCTTTTACCTCTGCCCCGTCCGATTAGTCACAAATGCAAGTCCCACTCCATATATTCTTATGAAAGCATACGTCCATAAATACTAGATTATCAGCTCGGAATTTATCGGGGATGCTAATTCAAATGGATACATTCGTTTTTTTAAGTTTCATACACTGCTGAGCATTTCGACGAACCATCATATTGTAGGCAAAGCAAACGCTTCAACACCTGAGTTTTTCTTCATGCAAACTGGTCGAATGCTCGCAGGATACGATATTAAGTCCGATTTGAACTTTGTTATGGGCACTATTTTACTTGAGGCTGAGAGAGAATATTAACTTTTAAAAATTTTAGCACAAAATGAGCATTTGGAATAGAAGAATTTTACAATAATGAATTTATGCAGTAGCATTTCTTATTTTCCACGAAAGCTTCGACAGTTTGTAAGTAATATGAAATTCCGCCCACTAACCCTAAGATGAATAGGCGTTTGTGATATAAAAATCTGATATAGTATGCTCTTCGCATTTGTGCTTGCTAGCAAAGGGATCGTGAGGATCAGTTGCCAGCGCAACACGGTGCACCTTTTGGTCCGGTACTACGGTTTTATTTTTTCAAATTCGATTCCCATTCCAGTTCTCATGATTTCCCACATTTGTATTATATAGAATATGTTTTTCCGGTATTAATGGTCCTGTATTAGAACCGGAACCTGCAGAAATTGAAGCTTGCCCAATTGATTGTTATTATTCTGTCATTCATTTACTATCCATTACATTCTAAATCTGAGTTTTTTCAGGCCGATTGAATACCGAATAAAATGTTTTTATTCCTTTCTCTCTATGAAGCAGTTTCTCTACAGTACACAAATATAAACAAATTATTTTGATGAACAGTAAAGGAAATACAGAGCGATGTAATGAACAATTTTGACAGTCACAATCAATTCTTCAGTCCGATTTTTAGTATCGTCAATTCGCCTTTCATTCATTTCACGCTAATCGTAACCTTTATTCTGGTCGACCTTCATGAGTGATTGAAATTCGATGAATGTTTGGTAAAACTGACAAAGGTATCTGCAAGTACAATTTTCTTAACTGAAAAACTGTTTTGGAGGATTTTTGAGTGAACTAAAATTTAATTATGCTACGTTACTAAGGAGTATGCAATTCAAAATTTTGCAAATTGTCCAAATGCAGGAAACGCCCAACAATTACCGAAGTATGCACACATACTTGTTTTCAAGCAGACATCAACCCTAAATGCGCAGCGAGGAACCTTTTGATAGCGCCTTTTGCTACATATAATAGCGGAAGGATTAGTAACATACTGAGCGCTCTTTTAATGAAACAAAATATATGAAATTTTACTTGTTCGATCCATATCTTCATGCTCTTGTCACCACTTATATGTTTTCTAACTACTTCTATACTATACGTGGGAGAAATCCAAATCGATTTGCCTGATGCATCGAGCAATGTGACGAAGGCATATCCTAAAAACGATTTGTTTATGAAATTTTCAAACGGATCTTCGAGGTTGGCGGAGAGGATTAATAACTGCAGTGATACAGTCCCACTTTGCGCAGCAGAAAAGGCCAAATTGAAGAATGATGAGACTTTTGCATTAATAAAAACTAAAGAACGCTATAGGGCACACAAAAGCCCCAGACACCTGAGTCAATTTCAAGCAAACAGTTCGAATCCTAGCAAGATACGATACTATGCGCGATTTAAACTTCATTATGGGCACTAATTATTTAAGGCTGCGGGTAGAATCCAATTATTGAAAGTTTTAGCTCTAAATGAGCATTTGGCATAGGAGAATCTTAAAATAATTAAAGTGAGCAAAAGTATTTCGTTTTTTCGGCGAAAGCTTCGACAGTTCGTTGGTAATACGAAACTCGGCCCACAGACTTATGACACAAGACGCTCTCGCACTTGTGTTGCATAGCATCAGAGGATCAGTTGCCATGCAACACGCAACATTTTATGATGTGATTTTATGAATTAATCATCCAAATTCGGTTCTGATTCCTGTTCCTATGATACCCCAAAATTGTACTATACAGAATATGTGTACCCGGTACTAACGATCCTGAACCGGAACCGGAACCTTTAATTACCGTATTTCTTCCAATAATCGCCCTGGGGCCAATTTCATAAAACTATTGAGAATTGAGAATTGAGAAATAAACCCTCAATTCTCAATTCTCAACACTCAATTCTCAATTGTTAGTTTCATAAAACTGTTGTGATTGCAATTCTCAATTCGCTATTCTCAATTCTCAATACTCAATTCTCAATTCTCAACAGTTGCGATTACAACTGTTGAGAATTCAGTTTACAACAGACCAGTTTCATAAAAGTGTTGAGAAATAGCGATTTTACAACTGTTGAGAAGAAAAAGGCTCAACACTAAAAGGTGGTGATAAATGAAATCTCAATTCCGTAGGTTACTGTATTGTATGCTTAACGACAAGAAAACATGGAAACCATTTCAGTGTATCTGCCGCCTAGGTGTCGTTGGTATCGAAATTGTTTCCTGTCGTGGCCACGTGGCGCGCACCATCGCACTCAACCTAATTGGGTTTTAAAGTTTAATCATTGAATATTATTCTAAAATAGTGGCAGATTTAAGTAAAGCACCATCATTAGCATCATTCCACACATCAGCTGAGATTTGAGGGCCATCCGTACTGCAGCTATTGACAATGTTACGATTGGTGCACCGTTAAAAGTCACTACCGAGGGTCGAAACAATATACAGTATTCAGGAAAATTTGATTGCGCGCATTGAGACCTGACGAGCTATGCGCCTGATTGGAATCTCAACAGTTGAGAATTGAGAATTGATTTCTCAACTGCCCTAAAATGTTTATGAAACTGCGAATTGAGGAATTGTATTCTCAATTCTCAATTCTCAATTCTCAATACTCAATTCTCAATAGTTTTATGAAATTGGCCCCTGGGCGATTATTTTTTCAACCCCCGCTTGAGGGGGGCGATTATTGGAGGGTGGGCGATTATTAGAAGAAATACGGTAATTATTCTCGCTCCTCATATAAATAGTTACAATGATACATATAATAGTTAAAATAGGTTACAGCCCCTTATTCTGTAGGTAGAATTCATGGCACCAGTGGAGAAATATCACGGCACGCATTAATGCGAATTGGCACAATTTCTTGCATAGTTCGCTGTTTGAACGCAAAACTCAATTAATCAACAGGAATCCACATTTATGCGCAGTTTGCTTGATATAGACTCGGGTGTCTGGGGCGTTTGCGTGCCCTATACGACGTAATAACGCGGAAAGTACGCACGTATGCTAAGTTCGTAAATGCCTCTTATCGAAGATTCGCGTTAGCTTACCTTTAAGTTCCCATAGTTCTCGAGTCGATTGAGCAATAGTGATGCCACTCAAAATGCCATTTTTGTTAATGTTAATTGATGTTTTCATCCATCCTATTTCCAAAAATTTATGCTCCGGATTATTATATATTATAGTCGGACCTTCAGACTGTGTTAAGGGGAATGACTGCTCAGGAGCTGAAAAGTTTTTATAAAAACGCTACAATCTTTTGAAAATTCTTCAGATAATTCCCTTTTTACATCGGTTGTTTTAAAAACATTAGACATTTTCTAACATTCATTGGCACAGTTAGCAAACAATTTACAGACTTCGAAAAAACTTTTTAGTGAGAATTTCAGTTTCGAGACTGCCGAACACAGGGTGAGAATTTAAAAATTATTTTCCTGTAGAGATCGGATAAAAATTTCAAATTCAATGAGATGATTACAAAACTGTAATCAAATTCAATTTTTTTACTTTATTCGATAAGAAACGATGAGAGTCCAAAAGCGTGCATAGTTTTAAAATTTGATGCAGAATTGGTAAAGTTTTGCAAGAAAGAAAAGGTCGCATTTAAAGAATTTTGCTTTTCAGATTTATGGCGAAAACTCCCTCACTATTCCTTAGGTAAACTTAGGAACTGTGAAATCTGTAAATAGTCCCCTAACACTTGATTATTCAATAGCACGATAAAATTATCAAGCGCACGCAGGTACCACTTTTATCTAGCTAAAGCTTGCACATGCTTCAAGGTCTTTGTCAATTATCAGTAACATTTTTCAGTCTGCTCGACTTTGGTTCATTTATTTTGAAAGAAGTGTTACAAATTATCGAATGATATACATGAATGAATGAATGAAGATACTAAATCAGCTAGTGATAATTAGCTCTAAATTAAAAATTTATACTAAAGACGTCAGAAGACTTGGAGCATGTGCCAACTTCGAGGAAAATTTGAGATTTGTTAAGAAACGAGACTACCAAAATGAGACAAAATATGAGACCTGCGCGAGTCTGATACTTTTATTGTATCAGTGAATAGTCCAGTGTAAAGGCATCAATTCTAAGGTAAATTGAGTTTAGGTATAGGAAAGAAGTTTTCTGCGGAAAAGTTCGAAACACCGAAAAGTCTAACACGCATACTTTAAAATGAAATATATGTCAAGTGCGCGGGAACTACTCTGAATCAAGACTTATTTTAGGCAACGCCATCTTTGTTTACTATCTTTGCTCGTCGTTCATTGTTCGGGTTTTCTATGCTTGCTCGAATAAAGTGTTTTAAAGAACCAGCTCGAAACAACATCGTATCGTGGTCTAGGGGGGGGGGGGGGGGGGGGGCCTGCCCCCGGGCACAACATGGAGAATCCCTCGCCGAGTCTGGAATAACTCTGTTCGTATTAGCGTCATTCGCTTGATTCGTTAGAATCGGAAGTGAATATTGCATCATGGATGGAGAACGTCTTCATCAGGGCAGCTCCCCTTCGGTAGAAGCGGATGAACACCATAGTGTTAGTGAGAATGATCACTCGATAGAGTCCGAACATGTGACCGCCCTTGTTGACACCAATTGTGTCGACAACGAACGCGACGACACAACGCCTGGTCTACAGACCGCGCGCCATGACGTCATTACTGTCGAATTGAGTACAGCTCACAGACGAGAAATCGATAAACTGCAAACGCAGTTGATCGCGCGAGAACAAACAGTGACCGAGCTTAATGAGCAGCTGAATGAGATGCATGCCGAACGGGCGAAAATGCAGGAGCAAATGTGGGACAAAGCAGAGGAATTGCGTCGACGTTGGTCAAACATCGCCACACAACACAATGTGTTGTATGAGCGTTTACAGTTGTGTGAGCGATCTCTTAGGCTGAAAAACAACGAGCTGGCAGAGGCCGCTCGTAAGATTCATGTCTTAGAACGAGAGCGCGACTACACAGAAATCGCTCTGACTGCCAAGGTAGGTAGTCGATCGGACCAGTGCATGGGTCATTCGGACCAATTGCATTCGGCGTCCGTCAGGCCTGAGGTTGCGCAGCTGCCGTCGTGCATCAATTCACGAAGCACACCGGTCGAGAGTCGTCCGTTTTCGCCCACTTTTCACTCGAAGGCGCAGTTGCCTAGTTTAGTTCTGGCGCGAGAGACGAACGTGTCAGTGCAGCAGCCCGATCTGGGCGTTGCCGCATTATTGCAGCAGATGGCGTTGACGCAGCAGACGTTAGCGACTTCACTCAGTAGTCCCTCGTTTTCTCCTCATCGAGCGCTCGATGCTCAGGCCATGCCGCGGTTCTCTGGAGATCTCTCGGAAAGGTCGTTCGACCATTGGGAAGCAGATTTCGTTGATTTCACTTTGCTTGTAGGTGCGTCAACTGATCAACAGAAACTCTGGTGGTTGAAGTGCGCCTTGAAGGATCTCGCATTGAAATACTTTGACAATCTACCAACAATCGTACGAAACGATTACAACGAGTCCATGGCGAAACTGAAAGCACAATTTGTCAACACGCAGTCCTTGATGAGTGCAATGACTGTCTTCACCAGTCGCACTATGCAACCCAACAAATTGGTGATGGAGTTTGGAACAGTTCTGGAAAGGCTGTCGCGCCCCACTCTTATCAAAATGGATGCCAAATCGGCCGACAGCATGTTAACCGCTATCTTCTCCAGGAACATCTTGGAGCAATGGCAAAACGCGTCCCTCCATAAACAAGATAATGCGTCATTCGAGCAGCGGTTCAGGAGCATGATTCAGGAAGAACAGCGTGTGAAGGCGTTCAAAGCATTAGGTTTGGACAAAGAGGGAAAAAAGAAGCCTACAGATCAGGCGAATCATCTGTATTCACAGATGCGCAAGTTTTCCACAAATCCTGACAAGGCGTCACACCCCAACTAACAGACAACCAACGTTCCATCAGCATTCAATAGTCATACAACTTCAATTGTGGCGCCACCATCCTTCTCTACCGCCAATCGCACTGAACCGCATAGAAACGCACAAGGACAATTTCAGTGTTATAAGGATGGATGCCGCTATACAGACGGCAGCCCTGGATTTCACAACCGAATTCTTGATTGCCCAGATCTGTCACGCCCCCACAATCAATCGATGGTGAAGCAATCGAACGCGCAGGTCATGTCCGCAGATGGACCAAGCACATCATCACTGTCCACCAAAGAAATGCTTCTGCAATCGAGCGCAATGCTCCTGGAGTCTTGTGATTTGTTGACACCGCGACCGTTCATCGACATTCTAATGGGCCCAGCAGGCTTGAAACAGTCGCCGCCAGCTGTCAGCGCGCTCGTTGATTCAGGCTGCTCATCCAGTTTATTTTCTTCGATCTTTGCACTGAATACTTGAAAATGTTCAAAGGGGTGATTAATGCGCATGATGTGCTCGTAGATACGCGCCTGGAAGTCAGAGGCGTATCAGGCACACCACTGATAGTTGATGTCGCGCTCCGGGTTCTGTTGCAATACAGTGAGTACTGCAGCGAGTGCTTGTTATATGTCATGCGCGAGGCAAACCACCCATTCCTGTTACGAACAGATATATTCCCACTGTTGGGTGGGTTAAATAACCTACTCAGGGGAATCAACTTCGCCGTGATCATGGGTCCTACTCATCTGATTGCCACCCCCGACATGCAGGTCGTAGAAGCGCGCGATCTGATCCATCAAGCATGGCAAGTACTTGACAGCAAAGACGCCATAAACAGAAAATATCAAACAGTCAATCCATCGCCAAAAGTAAATGCGGCCAATGTGTGCTTCGCGACGCTTTCTCAACCGCAACTCCTTCACGCCGGCCGCACGACCATCAGCTCTGTTGACCTCAACAACGAATTGAAATTTGCTGACAATGAAGTCACATACTTCCGTCCAGATGTCGGATTATTCCAACAGTCAGGTTTGGACTGTCCGGACGCAATCATCTCGCCCAGAGAGGGTAAAGTGAAGCTCTCCGCAAAAAACTGGCTGACACAGCCAGTAAGGCTTGAAGCCGGCCAACTTACTGGCATGGCCGAACCGGCCGCTCTTTCACACTATCACAAGAACAAGGTGAAAATTAGTCTGGCAACCACTGCTGTTGCAGCGAATAGAGCCAAGCACAAACCATACATGAAATGTGGCTGGCATACATATGATGATGCGTACCTCCTTCGATCGCAAGAGCGCATTGACCAGTTGCACAAACAGATCGGCCTGAATAATTCGAACCTCAACGACAAGGAACGTTGTCAAGTTCGGGAGCTTTTGACGGAGTACGCTGATGTTTTCGCCCGCACAGACGACGAACGCGGCGAGAACGATTGGTATAAATTCATCACCGATCACAAGTCAACCGGCGCTATGCCACTCAGCGGTGACGATCTGCCCTCAAAACACTATCGCTGGCTCCAGGTCCTCGCCGAGTTGAACCCGAAAATTCGTTACCGTGCTGGTACCCTGAATATGGTCGCAGACGCCTTGTCGCGCCATCCTAGTTCACCTGCCATGGATGAAGAAGGCAATGAGTCGCGAGGTCGACCGAGAGCCCTGCCTTGGCAGTGGCGTGGGTCGTGCCTCTTCCATCAGCCATCATCGTCGCTGATGTCTCGCTGCTCACACTCTTCCGCTTTACGGTTGTCACAGATGTATTGATGATATCTCGTTGTGTGTTCGTTGTCGAATCCCAGTTTCATTGTCGAATTTCAATTTTCATTGCTGACTCCCAATTTTCGTTGTCAAACCACAGTTTTCGTTGTTGAATCAGTTTTTGTTGTCGAATCATAGTTTCCGTTGTCGAATCGCCTTCTTTCAGGGTCGCTTATGATCGTTCACTGTATCAGTTTTCGCCCCTCGCGTGGCACATTCTTTCGGATAGATTTGTTTGTTCGTGTATTCGATTCGAGTTCACACTTAATTTTTTGGTCGCGTACAGTCCGTCATTATATTTGTTCGCGTTCGCGGGTCGGGATCGTTGACCGCCCCCCCCCCCCCACTTCGCCGTTTTCTGTCGGGGCGACAGCTCGTTTCATAAAAAGGGGGGGGTTGTCAAGTGCGCGGGAACTACTCTGAATCAAGACCTATTTTAGGCCACGCCATCTTTGTTTACTATCTTTGCTCGTCGTTCGTTGTTCGAGTTTTCTATGCTTGCTCGAATAAAGTGTTTTAAAGAACCAGATCGAAACAACATCATACCGTGGTCTAGGGGGGGGGGGGGGGAGGGCCTGCCCCCGGGCGCAACATATATATAACCTTCAGAAGCCGCATATTTTGATTAGATATTATCTCAATTATTTTATTATGAAAAGTACAAGAATGTTTTGCTGCATTAATTTCAATTAATTCAACCATATTTAAAATAAAGACTTGCATCATTTCGTGGGGACCGCTTTCATTCTTTTGTTTAAAGTGGATTTCCCTTTGGCATTCGTCGAGAAGTTTCCAGATCAGCACTTGTAATTTTATAGCATATAAGTTGGACTGGCGTATATAAGGATCAAAACTGCAAATCCCAGGGACTTTGTTGAAGAGGGGATGTAAATAGCTTTCGACGATTGCCCCATTTACTACGTACAGAGCGGCAGCATTTATAGCCTAGTTCCCTTTCTATAAATTAACAAAACCTGCTAAATAACTTGCTTTAACAATAATACAAATGCCATACGGAACTGAGAGTATTTTATTGAGAAGCCGGCTCGATTATTGTAACCATCTGTGATGAATTTCGCTGTCAGAGTGTTTCCTGTTGTTTCGAGCTGCTCGCCGACAGCAACTGTTCCTGATAATCTAAAAAGAATTCGATGTTTTATTGCTTCATATTCAGCAGATTGTAATTTTTCTCTGATTTGAGTACCAGTTTTCCTTTCTAAAGGCATTATACAGTTAGCTGAGAAACAGAGAGAAAGAGAAAGAGAAAGAGAGAGAGAGAGATTGAGCTATGATAACTTTGAAAGGTCGATTGCCTAAGTTGTGAAAGATCTCGGGGACAAGACTTACTTTAGTCAAACACTGAGTGAAATGGATATTTGCGCCTGCGCTTGCCCTGGTACCCCATTAATACCTCCCGCGGCACCAATCTCCTGAGCTCGGAGTTGCAATATCAGAAAATAATCCATATCCCATAACTTAATTTATGATACAGAGTGTTTCAGTTTTTTCACACCCATTTTGTTTTTGAATAACTTTTGCTAGAGTTGTCCGATCCGCTTATTTTTTCGTTCGATTTACAAGAAATTAAGAATATTTTTGGTACCATGTTCAACTCAAGTGGATAAGTATGAAGGGAGTTACAAGCGATTTTTGTGAGGTACCGTATCTAGAGGAAAACAGGGTGCGTCCAACGAACTCTGACGATTTGTTTCCTGAATAACATGGCTTAGAATTATCCAACTGAGCTGAAACTTTGTATAAATAAACTATAGATATTGGAGTTTTGTTTGCAAACTGAAATATTAATTTCGGTCATGGTGTTATCAAGATATGGTCATTCAAAAATAAGGTCTCATTTCCATGGACGCGTGAAGGTACGGTTATTGGCGTTGCGTGCAGCTCGCGTGAAAACGAATGCTTGTGCTTGCTTGGCCGTATCTTGACAACGCCATGACCGAATTCAATAAATCTTTTTGCAAACAGAACCCCAGTGACTATAAATTATTTATGCCAAGCTTCAGCTCATTCAGATTATTCTGGGGTAATTTATTCAAAAAATAAAACGTTTTATTCGGCGTGAAATCAGTTTAATTGCGATAGTTGCATTCAAACGCTTGGTTACACAGAATACGTGAACCAAAAAACTTGAAACTCATGATAACAAAAACTCCATCAACCTGCTGCAGTCCTGTACAATTTCAGCAAAATCGTTGGCGTGGTTCAGAAATGGTAGCAAATTGAAATCTATCATAAAGTGGTGGACCCTACACCTCATTTTCCGAGAAATAGGGTACCTCACATAAAACCTTTATAACCCCTCCATACTTATCCGTTTGAGCTGAACGTGATACCAAAAATAATTCATAGTTTCTTGTAAATCGAAAAGAAGAAAAAAATAGGCGGATTGGACAAATTTAACAAATGTTATTCAAAAACAAATGGGTGAGTAAAAATTAAAATTAAAACACCTTATTATCTAAAAATGTACATCTTACTCGGCCAACAGCGGCGAAGTGGTGCTCGATCCGTCGTAGATGTACAGTATGTCGTAGTTGCCCACGGTGACGAATGAATTCACCGTGAGTATTATCGTATAACCCACTTGTACAGTAACCTGATACATGCAGTTCAAGTTATTACCATAGTTCTGATTGGTTCTGAAGCCAGGGCTGAGAAGAACACCCTCAGGTCCCGAATATTGTGTCGGAAGGCACACATTGACACCTGACGGCGACGTTGTTGTTGATGTTGTGGTCAATGTTGTCGTCGATGTTGTCGGCGGCGTAGTAAGAATGGTCGCTGTAAATATTCAGCGGTCATTATCTATATATTAAGCCAGCACCGTCTGTGTGTCTGTCTGTGTGTGGACACCCCACGGTTCGGGTAGACAGGACCTTTTGCAGTCCCCGGTCGGACCATAGTCGGGTACCGTAAGGGTACCCCACCTCACACCCCCGCTTTCGGCCGGGCCCATTATACGGTATTAACG
>NIUQ01001055.1:0-35713 GCA_002796945.1 Plectus sambesii | reverse complement strand
GAATTAAATTGTGCGCTTGCAACTAACAACAATATGAACTGAGAAAGATCGAATAGAGCCCCTCTCAAGGCAGTTTGAGCCTGCGAAGTTCTATTTCATTACATACGAAGTCTTACTTGCAGTTACACACAGTTGTTTCATCTGCGAAAGTCGCGGCCATACGACGACAAACTAACGACCAACAGTTCCTTACAGTACATATTATCTTCGCTTCGAGACAATTACGCTCGACGTGCTGTCGCTTTGATAAGACTGATTGCAATCACCCTCGTCAATCATTCAAGCGAAAATTAATGCAGAAGTGTGCGAAACGATCAGAACTAACGTTCCATGCGACTCTGCTCTTTCAACTCTCAAAATGAAAAAAACGCAAGGAGGAAACGTCAAAACCGCAATTTACGACGCGAATTTCCCTTCGAATAAGGGACGAACGAAAAAAACGAATGCTTCCATTCGAATCAGCGACCCCGATAACCTCGCGAGCCGATCATTTTTAGCGCCTGCGAACGTCTGCTTCCATGCGAAAACATGGGGTGTGACTTTCACTGGGGACACTTTGGCCCGATAAGAAGAAGGCTCGCGCAGAGCGCGAGAAAAATGTACAGAACTTCTGGGTCATCCTGTAACCGCAGTTTGCATGAATTAGACTCAGGTGCCAGAAGCGTTTGCGTTGCCATACTGTGTTTCAAAACGTCAAGCCTTCCTTGATTGAATACTTGGTAGCAGAATATTGTTCGCTTGAAAATTTGAGTTTCCCTAATCTCGTCACACGACATTAATCAATTGATTCTTCGGTAGAAAAAAAGATAAGCATGGCAAGATACGGTTTTGAATTTTTAATTACATACAGGGTGGTCACGAAAAAAGTACTACACTTTATATTTATGAATATCTCGGCAACCAGAAGACCAAACTGCCTAAAAATTGGAGCAAATATAGTTCAATTAATCGGGAAACATGCTCTAAAATATCAGGCAGATTAGTTTCGTTCTAGCTCTTATTCATGTCATTTAGTGAAATGATTTCAAAATCAGACCAAATGGTTCACAGGGTATCTCACGTAGATGATCCGATCATTTTTTTTTTGAATAACTTGGTCCAGAATAATCGAACTGAGTTAAAACTTAAGGAAAATAGTCTGCGAATGCTGGGGCTTTGCATGAAAAAGAATTATTGAATTCGGGCATGGCGTTGTCAAGATATGGCCAGGCAAACATAAGCACCCATTTTCCAGCGAGTTGCATGCGACGCCAATAACCATACCTTCACGAGTCCTTGAAATTGAGTGCTTATGTTTGCAGGGCCATATCTAGACAACGCCGTGACCGAATTCAATAATTCTTTTTTCAAACAAAGCCTCTATATCTTTAGATCATTTATGCCAAATTTCATCTCATTCAGATGCTTCTCGACGATGTTATTAAAATAATAAGTTGTCGCAATTCGTTAGGCGCACCCTATTTTTCGATGAAAAAAGGATACCGCACATAAACCCTTGTAACTCCTTTCATAGTTATCCGTTTGAGCTGTACATGAAACCAAAAATATTCTTAGTTTCTATTGAATCGAACTAAAAATAAATAAGCGGATCGGACAACTCCAACAAAAATTATTCAAAAAACAAATGGGTCCGAAAAAATTGTGTCACCCTGTACTCTACGATCGCTCAATCTTGACAGGTGTAAGCGATCTACCGTTGTTAACGACTTTTGCCCTCTACAAGACATAGTTCGAAAACTCTGGACCGGCTAACCTGACTGCTTTCAGCAAACTGCCATCATAAGCAATATACCACCATTAACGACTTCAACTGTATATAAAAAAGGAAGTCCGCGTCACATTAAAATCACCCTTATCTGCACAGTATCTTTAGCTAGTTAGCCGCTTGCCAGTTTGCTGTAATATTCAAGCAACAGCAAGTAGAAGTGTACCAAATATGAGCATTGCTTTGGACTCATCATCCAAATTGAAAAAGGAAGATTGGCTTCAAGAATGTGTGGGATACCTGAACGGAACTGCATATGACGTCATCAACGGCAATACTGAATTACTAACTTTCTCCGCCTCGAAAACGACTATCATACCCCCGATCCCTGATTATAACAAGATTATGAAAAGGAACAATAAGAAGCGCCCGTTTGTGGGAGCACCAAGCACTAAAGTGCTTGAAACTGACGAAAATAGGAGAGCAGACACGAGAGGATTCGAAACAGAGACCTTTGTCAGCAAGTACTTTGAAAGGTTTGGTCCAGGCGGCATATACTTATCAAATCTGAAAATTCACGAACTGGTTTCTGTAGAAAGTAAGAAAACTAGCCTAAAGCATTTCCTACCCGATGCAAAAGACGTTTACACCTACCTTGAAAATAAAGCCAACATCGAAATCGATGGTATACTCATCCATCCGAAAATCGGATTGGCAGTGATTGAAATTAAAGCAGTGGAGTATTCAAAGGAAACTTCTGAAAAACCTCAAAATCGACCGTCTAAAATTATTTTTGGAGAGGAAGGCGTCAAGAAACAGCTTAATAACTATGAAAAATTTATTAAGAAATTGTTTGGCGTAATATTTGGAAAAGAAATTACATTTCCTGTCCACAGAATTGCTTGCACGCCAAATGCTGATACTGGACAAACCAGCGTGACAGATGAGATACACTTGCTTGACAGAAATGCTTTCAATGAGAACGGTGAAAATTTCCGGCTGTTTTGGAATGAAATGATAACTCTTGAGACAGAAATACCCAAGAAAGACTTTATTCAATTTGCCGCTGTTTTGATTACACTGAAAACTGCGTTTGGTCTTGTTAGTACCTTTAATTCCAACATCATTTCCACATCTTATGATTTTCTAAATGAGCAAAAATCATTGCTTGATGACACTGCGCAAAAGCAGTCGAAAAAAAAGAAGTTGAAACAAAAGAAACAGTCACAAATGAAGGCAACGCATATGGAGGCAACACAAATGAAGCAGGCACAAATGATGCAGCAAAATAAAGTAGTATACTTCTGGCTTAATTGCGAGCAACTCACCATTTATGAAAAAGACGCTGGCAAACACTTTGTGATGGGACCTCCTGGAAGTGGAAAATCTTTGCTAATAAAAGCTCGAATTTTAAAGCATCAAAAGAGGGGGAAAAAACGATCTGCTCGAATTTTTTGTCCTCACCCCCTCACCTTTCAGTATCAGCAGTTTATTCGTGATAATGGCCTCCAAGGTAAAGTCGAGGTGCTGAGTTTCTCACAATTGATAAATATTGCAAAAGAATTTAAAAAATGTGAGACGGAAGGTGAGGGGTTTCACAAAAGTAAATATGCATATTTTTTGTTACCAGATATCGATATTTACTGCGACGAAATGGACATTAAAACTTACAATGCTGAGAATGTTCGTCAACTCTTTGAACTTAGACCTGATGACGCTGAAACATTTGTTGTTGGAGAATCGCCAGATGCATTGATAAATCCAATTTTCGCTCTATTGGTAAGTAAGTCTTTACATATCCCCAAGCTCCTTTTGATCAATCTAATCAACATGGATAAAACGGAACAACCCAAATCAAAAATTTTAACCTTAAGCGCTTATCTGGATCTTTGAATGAAGAACAATCGGACTTTGGAATAGTTAATACTGACTGAAAGCTCACAGCGAACAAAAAATCTATTATACAGTAGATAATGCGTATCATTGCAAACATATATCAGCACCAAAGAGAGTTCATATGGCTAAAAAACACTGTTGCCGATCTAAAATAGGATGAATCTGATCCGAGAGGTTTCCGTCAATCAGGTATGCAGCTGCTAAGTTGCTGCTTTCGAATTCATTTCGGGAGCGTAACGTTCCATACAACAACAGAGATTAAAGAATTACGATAGAGCTGCATTAGACGCACTGATGTTATGTGTATGATCATAATCAAACGTTTAATTTCAGGAAGCCTATCAAAATATTGCTTATTTGACAATATCACTGAAAACAATGATGCGCAGTTCGATAGAAATAATTGAATATTTTCTTTCTCTGAATACAATTGCCCCCCACCACAGCATAAGGGCTGGACATTCATTAATGTTTCATCCTGTAGAGAAGGCTCCCTGTATTGATAAGACTGACGCCATCCAAAATATCATTAACTACATCAAAATTAAAAAGGAGGATTACAAGTACAACGACATGGCGGTCATTACTCTGAGTTATCATATAGGTGATATTAAAAATGCTTTAAACAACAGCAATATCCCCAACAAGCATATTGAAGATAGCGCTGATACACCTGCAATTACAATTCTCACAGCATTTCAGTCCAAGTCCTATGAATGGAAATTGGTCATAGTATGGATAGATTTGGAACATGAACAAGCATTGTCACTAGCGGTAACAAGAGCAAGCATTGAACTAATTATTATTCAGCAGGAAATGTGTGCTGAGCAAACAAAAAAGCAAACCCAAGAAACACATGATATAACAATGATAACAGCAGACAGAACATATGAAGAAGACAAAAACGTCAACAGTGAATCAATACCATACATCAATGATCAACACGCTAATAAATCAAAAGATATTAGCCAGAAGATTATCCAACCTACCCAATATCTGAAGTTGGAGACACATAATATTCAGCCAGATAAAGAAAATTCAAAAACTTACAAGAAAAACTTCTATGACAATCGGCAAAGAGTAAGTCTGAACAAAGGAAAAGCAATTAATATCATTACAAAAGAAGAAGACCATGACAACTGCCATTGTGACACAGGTGTTCAACATAAAACTAAACAGGACAGCCCAAAGTTAACAGAACAAAAGATGCTCACATCGTACAAAAAAGCAGCAAACCAAGACAATATCGAAGGTCAAACCGACCATGGAGTGATTTATATTGAAGGCAAATGTGTTGCACAATCCAATAAACAAGATGTAACATGGTACACAAAAAATGCAGAAGAAGGTAATGTCGATGCTCAATTTCTTCTTGGAGAGAGATATGCTAGAGGGGAAGATATTTTACGATCGTACGAAATAGCCTTTAAATGGTATAAAAAGGCTGCAGAACAGAATGATCCTGAAGCTCAATATAACGTTGCACTGAGTTTTGCAGATGGAAGAGGTGTGCAAAAATCAGATGAAAAGGCCATCGAATGGTACAGGAAAGCTGCAGAACAAGGATTTGAACCTGCGCAATTTAACTTGGCAAAAATGTACAGTGATAGGCAAGATATACCTCAGTTTGATGGAGATGCTGACAAATCGTACAGGAATTCAACAGTACAAGGAGATACAGATGCAAAGTTCAACGTGGGAATTATGCATGATAAGGGAAAAGGTACCTCACAATCAGATGAGCAAGCTTTCAAACGGTATAGAAAAGCTGCGAAACAAGATGTTGCTCAAGCTCAATTTATTCTTGGAGTGAAATATGCTGAGGGAAAAGGTATGCCTCAATCAGATGAAGAAGCTGTCAAATGGTACACGATTTCAGCGTTACAAGGACATGCAGATGCACAATGTCATCTGGGATTTTTACATGAAAAGGGGAAAGGTGTGCCTCAATCTTTTGAAGAAGCTATCAAATGGTATGTTATATCAGCAAAACAAGGAAATATGGAGGCCCTCTATCACCTGGGAAATATGTGTAGGAATGGGAAAGGTATGCCTCAATCAGATGAAGAAGCTGTCAAATGGTACACAAAATCAGCAGAACAAGGAAATGCTGAGGCGCAATTTAATTTGGGAGTTATGCATGACGAGGGAAAAGGTACCCCACAATCAGATGAGCAAGCTGTCAAATGGTATAGAAAAGCTGCAGAACAAGATATTGCTCAAGCTCAGTTTATTCTTGGAGTGAAATATGCTGAGGGAAAAGGTATGCCTCAATCTGATGAAAAAGCTGTTATGTGGTACACAATATCAGCGTTACAAGGACATGCAGATGCACAATGTCATCTGGGATTTATACATGAAAAGGGGAAAGCTGTACCTCAATCACATGAAGAAGCTGCTAAATGGTACCTTCTGTCAGCAGAACAAGGAAATGTAAAGGCGCAATCATATTTGGGAAACATGTATAGGAATGGGAAAGGTATGCCTCAATCAGATGAAGAAGCTGTCAAATGGTACACAAAATCAGCAGAACGAGGAGATGCTGAAGCGCAATGCGTCTTAGGAATTATTTACAAATGTGGTATAGGTGTGCCTCAATCATATGAGAAGGCTGTTACATGGTACAAAAAAGCTGCAGAACAAGGTGTTTCTGCAGCGCAACTTTACCTTGGAGGAAATTATGCAAAAGGGCAAGGTGTTCCTCAATCTGATGAGAAAGCTGTCAAATGGTACAGAAAAGCTGCCGAACAAGGTGTTTCTCAAGCTCAATTTAAACTTGGAGTTAATTATGCAAAAGGGCAAGGTGTTCCACAATCTGATGAGGAAGCTGTTAAATGGCTAATAAAAGCTGCGGAACAAGGTAATGCTAAAGCTCAATTTTTGGTTCAAAACAGGGATGCATATGATCAGTATACTCATAAAGCTGAAGAAAATATTTTAATTGATTTTGGGAAAGATTCTAAGGCTATAAAGAAAAGAGCAAAATACAACCATGGAATGAAATACAATGAACGAGTTACTGAAACACTATCTGATGAGGATGCTGTTAAATGGTACAGGAAAGCTGCAGAACAAGGCGATGCTGAAGCTCAATTTTACCTTGGATTGAAATATGAAGAAGGCCTTGGGGTTCTACAATCCTATGAAAAAGCTGTCAAATGGTACAGAAATGCTGCAGAACAAGGTGTTGCTGAAGCTCAATTTAACCTTGGAATGTGTTATAATGAAGGGCTTGGTGTTCTACAATCCTATGAAGAAGCTGTCAAATGGTATAGAATAGCTGCAGAACGGGGTGATGCTAAAGCTCAGTTTAACCTTGGACTTAGATATGAAGAAGGACTTGGTGTTCAACAATCTTATGAAGAAGCTGTCAAATGGTATAGAAATGCTGCAGAACAAGGTGTTGCTGAAGCTCAATTTTACCTTGGCGTAAGATGTGGTCAAGGGCAAGGTGTACCTCAATCTTATGAAGAAGCTGTGAAATGGTACGGAAAGGCTGCAGAGCAAGGAATTTGTCAAGCTCAGTTTAACCTTGGAATGAGTTATGCTAAAGGGCAAGGTGTACCTCAATCGGATGAAGAAGCTGTGAAATGGTACAGAAAAGCTGCAGAACAGGGTGTTTCTCAAGCTCAATTTAAACTTGGAGTAAGATATCATAAAGGGCAGGGTGTATCACAATCAAATGTGGAAGCCTTAAAGTGGCTCCTAAAAGCTGCAGAACAAGGTGATTCTAAGGCTCAATTTTACGTTCAAGACATGACTGCCAATGAACAGTGTACTCCTAAACCTAAAAAAAATATTCCAGTTTACAGCAAGAATGTTCCAGAGACAATAAGTACATTAGCAGAATATAATCTAAGAATGGAATATGAGGAAGAACTAGGAGTATCACAATCCAATGAAAGGAGTACTGAATCGTTTATAAATGCAGCAGAAGAAGGAAATGCAGAGGCGCAATGTATCCTAGGACTCTTTTATGAATATGGTACTGGTGTACCTAAATCTAATGAAGAAGCTCGCAAATGGTACCTTCTGTCAGCAGAACAAGGAAATGCTAATGCACAACGATACCTTGGATGGATATATATGAATGGTAATGGTGTGCCTCAATCAACTGACGAAGGTATAAAATGGTTCAGAAAATCAGCAGTTCAAGGTGATGCAAAGGCACAATGTATTTTGGGAAACATGTATGAGAGAGGGAAAGGTGTACCTCAATCAGATGAAGAAGCTTTCAAGTGGCATATAAAATCTGGAGAACAAGGAGATGCAGAGGCGCAATGTATCTTAGGAATGATGTTTGGAGACGGTAGAGGCGTACCTCAATCAGACGAAGAGGCTGTCAAATGGTACACAAAATCAGCAGAACAAGGAAAAGCAGAGGCGCAGTTTAACCTAGGAAACATGTATTTTTATGGTAGAGGCGTGCTTCAGTCTGACGTCTCTGCTGTCAAATGGTATAGAAATGCTGCAGAACAAGGAAAAGAATACGCACAACATAATCTTGGATATATGTATGATAAAGGGAGAGGCTTGCCTCAATCAGATGAAGAAGCTGTGAAATGGTACAGAAAAGCAGCAGAACTAGGAGCTGCAGATTCACAGTATAAGCTGGGAAAGATGTATCAAAATGGGCGAGGCGTGGAGCAATCAGAAGTAGAAGCCTTAAAGTGGATCATAAAAGCTGCAGAACAAGGTGATTCTAAGGCTCAATTTTACGTTCAAGACATGATTGCTAATGATCAATATGTTCCTGAACTGGCTGAAGAAAAGAAAGTTTTCTTTAGAAAAGTTCCTGAGAATATAAATGCCGCAGCAGAATGTCAACTTGGAATAAGATATCGTGATGGGCTAGGCGTACCTCAATCAAATGAAGAAGCTATTAAATGGTTCAGAAGATCAGCAGAGCAAGGAAGTTCCATAGGACAACGTGAACTTGGAGCGATGTATTACAGCGGACGAGGCGTGCCTCAATCTTACCAAGAGGCTAAGAAATTGTTTGAAACAGCAGCAGAAGAAGGAAATACACTTGCGCAGTTTTACCTTGGAATCATGTATCGGGATGGGGAAGGCGTGTCTCGGTCTTATGTAAAGGCTGTGAAATGGTTCAGAACAGCAGCAGATCAAGGAAATGCAAAGGCGCAATGTAGTCTTGGAAGTATGTATGAAAAGGGGCATGGCGTGCCTCAGTCTGATGAAGAGGCTGTGAAATTGTTTAGGAAAGCGGCAGAACAAGGAATTGCAACAGCACAAAGTAACCTTGCATTTATGTATCTCTATGGGCGAGGTGTACCTCAATCAATTGAAGAAGCAATTAGATTGAAGAATAAAGCAGAAGAACTAAGAGATGCGCTTAAGGAATCGTAACTCAGCGATAGAAGTCAGGAAGGGCAAGGAATTCCTAACTACAATGAACTGTGTGTTATAACGTTGGTCTTTTGCCGGTCCCTTGACCGATATTATAAAAGCAGTTGATTGAACTTTTTGCGATTGATAAAGTCTGCGATATTTCCTGCCCCCTAAATAAATCGAATCTGCCCCCAAAATGATCGATGTTGCCCCCAGAACGATAGATCATGCCCTCAAAAAGGTAAAAATTGACAGTAAAGATATTTTCTGCCCCCTAATTTATAGATATTGCCCCCAAAGGAGTTGAAGTTGCCCCCAGAATAAATTAATAATGACCCCTGAAATAAAAATTACTTTTGCCCCCTAATTGAATCACTTTTGACCCCAATAATAATTTTAATTATCAGAAAAAGTGCCACCGATGGATAATTTTATGAAATTGTGGCGTTATTAAGTGAAATACAGTGGCGGGCAAAAGTTTAAGACCGGCCGACACATTTTCCCTTTATTGCTGTCTGCAACTTTCAGGAAGCTTCTCATTGAATGATTTATAGGTCACCTTAAAGACCACATTCAGGCGATTTAAATGATATATAATTTCAACTGGATTGATTGCGTATCGTAATTATTGCATCACTTTAAGCTGTTCGGGGCAATTAGTAAACCTCACGACGCTCACGACGCTCACGACGGAAAACCTCACGACGCTATCATGCGCCCAAAGGTCAAACACGCGCACCTATCTACTGTAGTAGAATTGTGTGCGACTTCGATTTACTGCTAATTTTAAAATCGAGCCGTTGTTTGGAATAATTTGAGCAAAGGCTTGGTTTCAAAAACCCCAAACTATCAGATTTTCATCTTAATTTGCCTGTTTTGCACTTAAATTAGGTATTTTAGCATTTATTTTTGTTAATTTTCTATGTAAATTCGCCTTTTTTGCTTTAAATGAAGTTGAAGTTGACGAAATTCCATATAAATGCGCTAAAATCGAATGCGGAAGGAACAAAGAATATGTAAAATAGCAGCAAGAGGCGAAGAAGAATTTGCTTCGTTTCTATTTAATCAATGAAATACGAAAAATCGGACCAGAGCATTTCTGCTACAGTAGATAGGTGCGCGTGTGTGACCTTTGGGGTCAAGGTAGCGTCGTGAGGTTTCCTGTCGTGAGCGTCGTGAGCGTCGTGAGGTTTACTAATTGCCCTGTTCGGCTACCAATGTGCGAGAGCAGAAGTTTAAGACCAATCGACATAAGCTTGCATTTTATGTGCAATTCGATGCTATAGCGTGAATAAGGTAATAGTTTAGTGTCTTAGTGCTTTGACGTGATGTATAATGAGCCTGTATGAACTAATTTGAAACTCGTTCAGCACTTTTTAGTATGGGGAAAGGTCGTAGTGTTAGCCCTACAACACGCGCACGCATTGCCCAGCTTCAAGAGCAGAACTTCACCTTTGCAAAGATCAGCAGCACGGTGAATGCAAATCTTACAGCTTGCAGCGAGATGCGGCAGTTCAAGCGAAAGCATCGTAGCGCGTGTAAAACCGATCTAGTCTCTTGAGACCTTTCTGTTAGCGGCCCCGTGACATATGTCATCTGAGCTAATTATGCAGTCATTTTGTATGATCGAACATTTTCAATAGTGAAATAAAGCAGTACTTCTTTCATGTTTTCCTATGTTGAGTTCCATCATATTTTTTGTGGTCATAATACGACATTTTGTGGTCAGAACCTATCCGTCACGAGGCAAAACTATTATTCGCATCAGAGAGCATTTCTACTTTATTATTGGAGCATGTGCAATTTTATTTATTGGGCGTAAAAATAGCAATTAGGGGACAAAATCGATCGATTTAGGAGGCAAAAATATTTTCTGCATTAGGGGGCATTTTAAATTTTGTTTTGAGGGCAACAGCAACTCATTTGAGGGCAATATCTATCAATTAGGGGGCAGGACAAATCCGAAATTTGGGGGCAGGATAAATCGAAATCTGGGGGCAGAATCGATCGATTTAGGGGGCACATTATTATAAAGTCATTGATAAACTAAAGCGTCACCATTTGTTGCATTACTGTCCCATTTTTCGAATGACGTTAGATTCAAACAATTAATTTTATCTATCAAATGTTATTAACAGGGAGTCATGAATATTACAATGATCGCTCTTTGTAATTTCTATAGGTTGCGCATTTTTCGTAAAATCAAATGTGTACTCTGTGGAATAAATATTGCAAATGTTTTTACAGATCAAGTTCAGTTGATTTCTCATATTCAGTATACTGTGACTGATGGGTCGATTGGTGTAGTGGTCTAAACCCTCGCCCAACAGCCTCAAGGACGCGGGTTCAATTCCCGCTGAGAGCGACCCTCACCCAACCAAGGTGCTCCATCCCTCCGGGGTCGGGAAATTGGTAGCAGCTTCGCTGCGGTGGTTACTCCACACCACTCTGACAACATCCCGGTGACAGGCATGCGACAGCCGGCCGGATATTCTACTGTCGCTAACTCAATGGCGGGTCCGTGGGTACCGCCATCGCTGACTCCTAATCGGAAACAAACAGCGAGGAAGAAAAAAAAAGTATACTGTGACTGACGAACAGTCATTGTGCTTACATTGTTTTGGACAGCTGACTTTATGGGAGTAATCATTTCAACAATTGTAATTTCAATAGATATAATGAGTCATTAGTTTTCATAAGCCCGTAAGTATGCGAAAAGACAGCACGAATGCGCATAAACTGCTTACTCTGATTGCCAGGAAACGATAAAGTAGACGAGATGCGAGCAATTAAGAAAAAATTATGCTTGCCCCTATGAACGTGATCCAAGTCACACATTAGAGAAAATAAGCGCAAAAGCCATTCTATTTTGTTTCCGTTTAATAAAATAAGCCTCGAGACACTCTGGCTTTGGAGCCATGGTGAACATATAATTAACGAGAGGGTTTGCTGGTAAACTAAGACATACTGATAGTTACATTTTTTATTTCCGTGTCCACGATTGCATTACGCACGTTTGCGTTGACTGCGTGCAATCTCTGCCATGAGCGAATGCCAAGACCTGCACCGGACAGTGATAAACGATCGTGATTCACAGCTGGAGCGGCCAGGGACTGGTGAAAAACTGATAACTGTGGGTAGAATGCGGTCGCTTCAGGCGGTCTCAGCCTCGGTGCGGTGCAGTTTTACGCGCAGCGTTTACGTTACTTAGTCGGTTGAGAGAAGCGCTCGTTTGGCCGGCGAAGCGCACTAGGCGACCGCTACGCGAAACGAAATTTCAAAGGTTTGATTCGCGTTTTGGATTCTTTTCGATATTGTATTTTGTTGACATTTTGCCACATTTTTAGTAAAATTTTGCAGCCGGCTTTTCTGTACGCGACTATTCGTGAAAAAGTTGGCAATAATAAGTTCTCTTTGCCAGCAAAATGTTGCACCGATAGCCCTGATTTTGGCTACATTAAGTAAAATAGCGGGGTATCACAGTATGTTTGGTTGTTGGCCATTAGTCTATGAAAGAAAATGATTTGACAAAAAATAGATAATGCTTGACCAAGCTTTCCTATCAAATAAACTAGTAATAGCAATTCCCATGCAAAAACAAGAACAATTACGTTGCTGAGTGTGAGATTTAATTGAGTTTATTGTACTTTCTCTTAACTTTTTAAATTCATTGCACTGGTTTTATTCAGAGATTGAAATGTTATATTGACTCAAGTTTTACTTTATCAACTAAAAGTTCATTTACTTAGACAACACAGTATTGCAGTTGACAACCAGACCATATCAGTTTATGACATGTTGCCATGCTGAACTTGAAATATAGAAAGATTTATTTAGTTAAAAGAGCGAGCTCTCTCATAGTGAAGTGATTGCAGAAAATAACTCATAAAGTTCATTTCACGAGTCAATTTTCCCAAAGTTAACGACTAAACCTGAAGGTGGAATAAAAGAGCTCAATTCATCGCAAGCGAGGTATCTTAATTTGAATCACGATGCAAATTATTTGCGAAGCAAAGAAAACATTATTGCTCTTCTTTCTGATTAAGTAGGAAATGAAGGAGGAATATCGCGAACTGATCAATAAATGTCGACCACGACTAATTGAAGCGATCTCCCGCAGCGGATGCCTTGACGAGCTAATTAATCACCTTGGATGGCAAGATCCAAATGGAGACAACGGGCTGATATCAGACAATATTATCCAGATAAAGGTAAGTTATGATAATTGTGGAACCGAATGTTATCTCACTCCTTAAATTTTACGTTATTGAAACCCACTGAAAATTCAAGTATTTACACTGAATATTCGTTGCGTGCGGTAAAACATCAACATAATGATCGCATTCTGTTAGCAGAGAGCTGTGCAAATATCTCTTAGTTTGCTAGCGCCACTCATTCAGCCTCAATTTTTGTTTCTAAGTGTTAAAAAAATATTCTGATAACAACTCTTAAGCTCTTTACGACTCCGTTGACTGACGTAGTGATCGAGCACTAAATAGTTTGTGCTTCTTCATCATTGTATGAATTTTTACATTCAAACATGAAAGTATACTAGTAATTCTATGCGAAGTCTAAATTTAGAATTATCTTTGCGAGAGAATTTAGCAATCCATTCCTGTTATAGGAAGGAAATCATGCGAACGATGACGCCAAGGCTGGAACATTTTTGGATATATTAACCACAAGAGGCGAGGATATTTTCGATCATTTCATCAACGCAATTCATGCGACCAACCAAACAGGATTGATTGAAATCCTTGTCTGTAAGTAATTTTTGTCACAATATTCAGAATAAATATTTTTGAAAATAGTTTAGCTGAATTGCTACCTAATCAGCGAATTCAAAATGAAAGATCAACGTCGGCTGCATCAGCAAGTGCACATGCTTCATCATCTGTGTGCGTTTTAATTTTATGTTTTTAATCATAAATTCGTATGTAATGGTCAGTTTGTCATGTTAAAAATTTTGGAATATTATATTAATAATTGTTTTTATTCTTGAATTTTCTTGATTTACTGCCTTTATTTCAACAACTTGTAGTTCTTTCGCTGGAATAGTCTGATTGTAATTTCGGATAAATATTGCAGCTACATATTTAACAACCAAGATAACAAGGGCAGGATGGTGGGTGGTCCAGTCCATGGAGGATTCGTCAATCTTGGAGACAACAACCAGTTTTTATTTCATACTCAGTAAGGATAGGAGAGTACACTTCCGTATTCGTTAATTGATGCCACAGTTGTGATCTGGCGAAATAGAAACCCAGCTACATTTATTTAGTTGTTTTTTAACGTAACCGTTAATTCTTCTCTAAAATACAAATGAATCTCATAAAAAATCATGATGAAACTGTCAATTTTTAAATTATTTATGAAAAATTTACCTAAAGGAGCGCTATAGTATAACAGTAATGACGAAGTGTTTTTTACTAAATAAATGCAGATTGCTAGTTGATTAACGGAATCATCTCTTAATTAAAAGTGTTACTGATGAGTTTTTGAATGAAACATAATTGAATTTCTGTATCATATCTCATGCAATAAGTAAAAAGGATTAGAAGATTACTTAATGAACCCATGTAGAAACTGAATCTCAAACAATAATAATTTTATTTTGGCTTACATGGTTTTGGCAAAAGCGGCTTATTATAAATCATTTCTTGAATAACAATATCCTTGCGGCCAGGGGCCCTCACTTGCAAAACATGTATCTAAGAAGTGATCAGAAATTGTATAACTCTCTACCGCAGCCCTTTTTCTATACTGTATTAATTTTTGAATTTAAAAAATGTAAGAGTTCACTTAGGAGTCTGGTTTCGTCATCATTTATATAAATCATACGATTGCTTAAATATTTTTAGGTATCTTTAGGAAATTAAATTTCGAAATTAAGAATTAATGCAAATAATCTAATTATATTTAGCCCGGCACCATCTAGTTCCTTCCAGCCAAGCATTGAAGATTGGAAGAAAACATTATATAAGTAAGTTTTGCACTGAAATAAAATCTAACGGATACAGGGCTCTTTCTAAAGTCCACACCTGGTTGTTTGAATAAATCTATAGTAACTGAGGCGATTATGCTGAAATTTGAAATCCTTTTACTCTATCTCCTGCAAAATCAGTATGCTAGAGTAACTAAAAACCATAATCGAAATTTCTCAACTGTTGTTATTATACCGGTAGCCAATCCCTGTCGAAAAACGAAAGAAACATTAGTCTCGTTACAAGATTTTGCTTATTTACTAAGCTACTTATTTAAGTAATTTTACTTGCTCTAAAAAACTCAAACAATCAGAAAATCGACTTTGATTCAATCGGAGTCAGCAAACATCCAAAAGAAAGCATGCTCTGTTCACCGTAGCTTTATTTGAAAAACTAAACCGTCTAACGACACTGAACTCTTATAAAACCATGAAGTATTATAATTGTCTTTCAGCATTCAGAGTTCATTGCGAAGAATTTATTCGAAAAGCTATCGGAACGTCATCCCCTTCTCACTGCCATTTTTCTTTGATATTGAAGAAAAATGGGTTAATTTGACGCTCAAACTGGAAACTGAGTCAACAGATACAACAGATTGCATCACTTGGTTCAACGAAGAATTTGCCAAAGCAGACATGCTAATCATAGAGGGCGACCCAGGTATAGGAAAATCTTCATTTATGCATCGACTTGCATATGAATGGACTCAGGAGCAGTCACGACTGAGTGACTATGATCTTGTTTTACTCATTGAATTTCGTAAATTACGTGAGTATACATTCAAAAACTTTGAAGACTTGATAATCCATTACATGAAATCTAATCCACTAAATGTTGATGAAGAAGACTATAAAGTATTTCACCATTTTATAAATGACAGCAAGCACTGCGAAGAGCACAAAATTTTAGTGCTCTTAGATGGATACGATGAATCCGCTTTGGAGGAACAATGCCAAGAATTGAGCGATTTCATTTCAAGTCCAATAAGCAGACCATTACGGTTCAATGTTCTTATGACTTCACGTAAAGGATATTTGTCAAATCTACGCAGCCAAGGACGTTTTATTTTCGCCGAAATCATCGGATTTACGACCGAATTGCAAAGGGAAGAGTACATAACAAGACACTTCAATGTAGAAAATGGTACAGAATCATCAGAAAATACAGCAGCTGTAACCTCTCTCTTAAACACCAACCCAAATTTGAAAAGGCTCGCAGAATCACCCTTAATGCTAACCTTTATTTGCCTTTTACACAAGAATATAAGTGATGGAACTGAAGTTGAACTCTACATGAATATCATTTGGTGGATGATAGACAGATATCAAAAAAGTAATCCCAGTAAAGATGTTCCCAGTCTTTTTGGCTTTGAATACGATGCAACTGACAAGTTCCGTATAATTGAAAACAATTACCAACACTTTCCTCAACTGCACCAGCTTGGGAGAATGGCCATGCAAGATATATATAAGACAACGTTTACAGAAACAGATTTGAAGAAAATTCAATTAAATGAAATCGTACAACAAGTTGGATTCTTAAGAAAAGAAGAAACAAGAGACTCTTCCTACCATACAAAAACTGAATTCTCATTTGTGCATAGAACAGTTCAGGAGTTCATTATGGCCCTTACCTTCTTCTTTTCCATTGAAGTGCTACCAGAAATTTTCATTGATTATGTTTTTTTGACAGCAGCAAACAAAGGTTATGGAATTATTCCAGCTAAAATACAAACTTTTGTTAACATGATTTACTCCAGTAAAATAGAAATTGAAGAAGGAAGAAAAAATGTGTATTCTAGGTGCATAAAATTATTTAAAGATGTTTCTTTAAACAGTTTTCCGCAGCTAGAATACCACTACTTATCAGCAATACATTCACAGGATGATGCCATGGGCCTGATCAACAGTAAACAGCGGCGCATTCCAAAATCATCAGAAGAAGCAATTAAATTACTTCACGATGAGGCTGAAAAAGGCGATGTCTTAGCACAATGCAACCTTGGAATAATGTATGAGCACGGAATTGTTACCAGTCAGTCTGATGAGGAAGCTGTCATATGGTACTCGCAATCTGCTGAACAAGGACATGCAGTTGCACAAAATAACTTGGGATATATGTATAAGGACGGCCGAGGAGTGCCTCAGTCAGATGAAGAAGCTGTCAAATGGTTCAGGAAATCGGCAGAGCAAGGAGATGCAGTTGCACAGAGCAACCTGGGAAGTATGTATGATGATGGTAAAGGTGTGCCTCAATCAAATGAAGAGGCTGTTAAATGGTACAGAAAATCAGCGGAACAAGGACATGCAGTTGCACAAAATGACTTGGGATTTATGTATTGGAATGGGCGTGGTGTACCTCAATCAGATGAAGAAGCTGTCAGATTGTTCAGAATATCAGCAGAGCAAGGAAATGCGAGTGGGCAGTTTAACTTAGGATGGATGTATGAAAAGGGGAGAGGCGTACCTCAATCATATGAAGAAGCTTTCAAATGGCGCAAAAAATCAGCAAAACGAGGAGATGCTAGGGCGCAATCTATTCTTGGATGGATGTATCAGTATGGACAGGGTGTACCTCAATCAGATGAAAAGGCTGTCAAATGGTACAGAAAATCAGCGGAGCAAGGAGATGGTGATGCACAATTTCATCTTGGATGGATGTACCGAAATGGGCGAGGCGTTAATCAATCAGATGAAGAAGCTGACAAATGGTACACAAAATCATCAAAACAAGGTAATGGAGGTGCGCAACTTCACTTGGCACTTCTGCCTATTCAATCATACTGCAGGCGATTAATATCAATTGTAAGTTGGCGTTGATTGTGACTCTCCTATAATTTTTTATGACGTACAGTCGTATAAATCTAATTTTGGTCTAATTATATAAAGATGAATCAATGGATGAGTTTGGTCACGCTTTGCAACCTATAATTTTCAAGAATTATTTGAAAGAATATACAGGGCTCAGATCTCAGTTTTAAATGTTTATTGCACAACACGTTTAACTTTGTTCTCGGGTGTTTTGTACTGTGATGTGCTTATTAAGGTTTTCGTTACATTGATTTGAATAAATGACTGTGTGGATTACAATTATAATAAAGAGCATTGCGATAGATATCAGTTCGAAGAGAATAGCAGTGCAAGGGTAAAGGGTGTATAGTGCATAATCTAAAATGTAGAGGGAAGCAGATGAATTATGTGTGCAGTGAGCCCTTCGGCATTGGGGAGCTTGAGTACACTGCTGCAAAATGTTTGAACTTAGCGCACAAGGGACATCGCTTTAGGCAGAAGGCGTTTACCCCAGGTTGCAGCCAGATGAGCCAATATCTGAAGGAACCTTGCGAAGATGAGTTGAAACGCGGCGTGGTAGCGCAGGCAGATGTAAGAGGGCGAGAGCACTGAATGTAGGTAATACTGCATGAGCAAAACTTGGCGCAGGAAAGGGGAGTAGTTTAGTCTGCGCCTCTCAACGGGCGCAAAAGTAGGGGACCAATTGTTGCGACATCATGACAAAACCTGATGGTGGCGATAAAAAAGGAGGGGGGACAAGACGGCACCAACCTGCCCATAAAAGCTGCATAATCCATCACTAATTCCTGACACTTTGTGGAAAATTTCGCAACTGCACCAAGGGCATGTAATTGAAAATTTGCCAGCAGGGAGAAGGGCAAAGAGAGCTGACAAGTTTATGTGCCCATAGCTCCTCAATGAGCGTGGCAGATACAGCATGCGGCATAGACAGTATTTACTGCAGATTGAAAGCTGTGTACGAATGGGTATGGCCTGTATACCCCGCGCCCCCAGACGAAACCTAGTGCAAAATTTCTGAGGAGACAGTCTTGAGCCTAAGCAGAGAGAACAGATCATTTCTTAAGGCGAAATCTATACAATATTACCGTGTTACTACATTTATTCAGCTCCATAAGATGATAGCTGTTTGCTAATCAATTCCGCAATTTAAACAACTGAGTCAATGAGTCATGTGACGCGCGCTGACTGGAATCTTGTTTATCTTCTGGAGGTGTTTGGGAAAACAGTTTCAAATTCCGATTAAGCAATTTTCATGACTTCAAATGTTAAGAATTGATAAAAACGAAAATTACTCCTTTTGATAAGGTCTAATTTAAAGCTCGAAAACTTATTGCGCTGTCCTGACATGGGCCAGTTTCACAAAACTGTTGCGATCACTACTTCGCATTTTGCTGTTTCACAAATATGTTAGGGCAATTGAGAGCGTAACAATTGTGATTTGATATGAAGTAAAGAGTGGATATATGATCAAATTTTCTGATTGCGTCGTTTATATACGCTTCAGACATATATTTTTTTTGCATATTTTTATAAGCATCGAGAATTTTGCTCAGAGCCTTGACATAATCTGCAGAGTTATCGAATTTCGCTGAAAATTGGCACGTTAGGGAGTTTTAGTGCAAAACTCGTGAAAATGATGTCAGTAGGCAGATTATGCCATTTATCGTCTGTTTATATTCTTTGTGTTTAAAATCTTTCATTTGACTAAGCTGTTGTTGTTAATCTCTATCGGAAATATGTGCTGTCGACCGTCTAATAACACCTTTGCATGGAGAGAGTAATTCAGGTAATGGTGGTTAAATCTGACGCACACAGGTGCCGGCTGATACTGCCGGTCTCGTGAGCTCAAATTATTCGCCGACTTGCTTGCTTACTAGCCTCTCACTCTCACTGTCATTTCCCGCAGTGACTTATCGTTCCCATCCTGCTCTCTCTTCCACATTCCTCCCTTCTGTTGCACAATCGATCATCTCGTTCTCAAACGGTTGCCTCAAATCCTAATAACATCTAAAATATTTTCTATTTGTCATTCCTCTTAATTGGTTAGTTATTAAAAGAATCATTAGTTGGGTAAAGTGCAGTATTTCCCTCATTAGAGCAGTTTTTCATGTGCGCTACGGCGCTTTGTGACTTAAGAGTTGAGAATAATCATGAGTACTGAGACATCTCTGCAGCCAAAATATATTTCGCTTTCGCAAGCGTATTTCGTGCCGCATCAATTGTCTGGCTTTATGTTTGCATTATTAACGAAATTTCGCTGTTATAGGCTACGTTTTACTTGCTTTTTGAGTTCGTGAATTCTTCGTTGTAGAGCTCTCTTAGATTATAGTCGTAAAAGCTATAGACTTCTTGGCCTCAGTTTTTCATTCCGTAATGACACGCTTATTCATTTGCCATAGATCGGTTTAGGATATTTGAAACTTGAAAATTTATTAAAAGAAAGGTTAATTCTGTTTAGTATTGCACCGATTGAAGTCATGTCAGCGTCCAACTTGACCGACTCTATGACATCTCTCTGCAATTCGACCATAAGCAACCTAGTCACCTGTTCTGTTGATACTTGGGAAACGCGTCTGCAAGCAAATTGGCATCATCTGGCCAGTTGTAGCGTTGCGTCAGTTCTGTGTGTCCTGGTATTCTGTCTCAGCATCTTTAGCAAGCACATCACCGGTGACTATAAGTGGTTTGTGTTAAATGAAGCCCTTGCTAATTTCTTCTGCGCAATGGGCAATCTAATTTGGATTCTAGTAGTAGAGGTCGGTTTGGGACCAAGCCAGTTTGCATCACTGTATTGTGTAAGCAAACCTTCGCTCTCGGTGACTTTATTTATGGAAACCGTTGGTGTAATGTTAAAAGATAAATTTGGTCGCTATGCTCAGATGGCTACGCTGTTCGCGACTGTGTTTAATCGTTGGATGGCAATCGTACATCCAAATCATTATCCAAAATTTATGAGCACTCGATTAATAATTTTGTACTGTTCTTTATGCTACCTGCTTACCATTCCCTGTGATGTCCGCTGGTTCGTTAAATGGGGGATTTCAGAAGCAGTTCAAGCGCTAATTCCAATCGGTTATTTTGTAGCACCTTGGATATTGAGCATCATTTTAAGTGGACTAATCTTTTTCAAACTCTGGAATCATAGGCGTGCCACGAAAAGTATAACAAATAAGCGACGACTCCAAGAATCGCGAAATATGCTGTACGCTTTGATAATTCAAATTGCAGTGCCGTTGTTTGATAAGATTCCCGGTACAATTAAACAAATCTGCATCATTCTAGGAATTTTTACGGTTGAGAATTACCAAAATAATTTTCTTTTGGTTGCTTTCGACAAAATCGATGGAGTAAACATGTATTATACCAACGCATATGCATGCATTGTAATTTTGATCACCATGCGACCCTACCGCGAGGCTGTGCACTCTTTAATCTTACCGATCATTACATTCTGTCAGCGCCATTTAAAATTGATTTTTAAATTAAATACAACCGACAATAGAGTGGCACCAACGCCTCATGTCATTAACATTGAACTACAGGGTGTGCCGAAAGTCCATGAAGACGTTTGAAAGAAAGTAACTCTGTCAGTACGCAATCAAATTCAATGCCGTTTCCGCATCTTATCGCGCTCTTTTTGACTTAAGCTATCATTCGTTATTCATAAGATCCCATTGCAAAATTAAAAGGCACCCTTAATTATAGAACAGTATTTCTTGCCGCCATCCTATGGTCAGATCCGCCAATCGTTCGGATTGTTGCAGTTAACCATATGGCGTGATTGTTCTGTAGTAGTACCTGGATAAGTACAAAATATAATAAGCTCAGCTTGCGATACGATCTTGAGTACTTCCATTAATCTTTCATAAATTTTGCAATCTCTTTTGACTGCGGTGCGGTTCTTGTGTGCGACCTCTATTGATCTCACTCGCTCGCATATTTGCTAGATATGATGGAAAACTTATGTTCATTCTTTGCAGTATAAGCCGAATATTTCATTTCCGTTCGGTACTGAATCATCGTTAGCTGCAAGGTAATAAAATTCGCGAGAAGTATTATCAACTTTTAGCTGCTTAAGGTGACAAGTACGACATAGGATCAGCAAGTTCGACTTGCTAATTATAACTCCTGTGACATAAAATGAGACACGACAGCCAAAGTACAGTATGTGATTCTGAGACATCTTTTTGATTGTCGCACAGGAATCAATAAAGATGTTATATTTATTGCACGGATAAAAAATTAAGCATTTATGAAGCGCGTTATAAGAGAAACTAGTTGAAAACTTTAAATATAAGACCACTTTCATTTGAGCTGCCCATTTGCGTCGACTGGAAAGCAGTATAACAATCGCTCTTGTGCGATTTTTGATGTATATTAAATAAGTGATGAGTTGTCAGTATAGTCGCAAACTGAACAAAAAAACTGTGAATACCAATCGTTTGGACTGGACGCATTATTTTCTAGTGCCGATTCGTTAAAATAAATTCAAAAATATGCTCATACGGTTTTATCGCTTTTTTGAAACAGTGAAATAATAATATTTGGACTAACCAATTATATTGTTCACACTTCATCAATAACCACATTGAATATATTGAAATCGACTATAAATTGTGGCAACTGTATCGAAAAAATGTCATAATCAATAAAGTAAAGCACTGAGAACATATAGGCGAGCATTTTGTCAGACATAATTGTTCTCTTCAGATCCTCCGCTTCATTTCTGGAAGAAGCGTGATCGGTTGATTCCTGTAGTGAACCACTTAAATATTCATACTGTGTACTACTAAGTACTGGAAGTGCCGCTTTGAGCAAAAATTCGTTCACAGATTTGCGCGAGTATTCTATCACATGATAATTACTTCGTGTTTCCGAATTGCGCAGTTTACAGAAAGCCGCTTGAGGACTAAGGTGAAAGAAAACGGTATTCTTCTTACAGAGGCTTGAGTATCGCATTTGCGTTGTCCAGCAGTTATAAAGAATTCTTAAAAAGCAGCCAATATCCGAGCCACAGTCGAGGCAAGAGTCCTTTCTAAACAATTATTACAATGTTAATGTCATGAATTTGAAAATATCCTCTTACATTTTTACTTCTCTTAAGTGCGATGTCAATTATCATTTTGTTCTATTATCTACCGTACACTTTTAAAGTCTCCCGATGATTAGATTAGTGGACATGATGATGAAAGTTGGTATTAAATTTTTGGCATTATGGGAAATGTCATTCACTTAAAGCATATTAAGTCAAAAGTTTTGCACTTTAAAGCAAAATTAGTGTAATTTTGAATCTCAGATGAGAAATATGAGTTTCTCTGCGTCGCAAGCAGGAAAGTTTCTTAAAGTCGGTTTCTCTACTGAAGTGGACACAAACTGGCGCGCAGTAGGGAACACAAGTCGGGTATCAGGGGGACCGTGGAGCGCACCTCCTGCACCCCCTTACGCTCACCCTATGGCTCAACTCTATATTTGAAAGAGAGGTTAGGTTAGGTCAATCTCTTGATATGCACACTGTACCTTTTGCAAGCAAACAGATATCCAGAGATGAAGCGTTCCAGCGGATCCCTTATAAAGACATATTGATCAAAGCTGCGTTCTTTCTTCAAAGCGCTGGTAACATTGTCGCAAGCGGCCGAATAAGCTCCAGTAAACGTCGTTTGGGACAGCAACGAGCTCGCCGCCTCATGGTCGCCTTAATCACAGGATGGCGCAAAAGTTTTGGAGGTTTTGTGAAACTAATTTAAAAGAAAAAACCGTCGGAACTTTTGCGCCACACCGTAGCTGCGTCAAATCAGTGAGATACATATCAGAACGAGAAAAACTAAGGAAACAATAAAGCTAGTTTATCTCGCTTTAATAATCGGTTCAAATTTATATGGATTAATTTATTGAGTTTTATTGCTTTTAAATTAAGTTTCTATTGTAAACCAATGAGAGGCCAACATCCTTACCTATATGAACTGCATTTAATAAGCAGCTGGCGTAGAGGATCACTGAATGACCATTCTTAGCGATCATGCACACTTTTGAGTGAACGGAAGGAAACTTAGCGGCCTTATATGGAATACTGGATCGTGTTAGACCCATTGAAGCACCGCGAAGAAAATCAGTTCTAAATAAAACTTCATTCTCATTAAAATTCTAGGGAGTTTGATAAGAATTGTAAGTACGTAATTTACTGATTACATAATAATCAGCGAAGGATTAATGCTAAAATTACTTGTCAATGAATGATACCACCATACATCGTTATTATTCTATCTTACAGTCAGTACATGAAATTATAACCTTCACTCTATGTTACACAGAAACATGATGAAGAATTTCTGGCAAAGAAGAAGAAACAAAATTATAGGCAAATATGAAGCTGCCAAGCGAATATTCTAGAATACAGTGAAAATCGTTAATAAAGGTAAATGGGAGACTGACACATTATTAGCCCTAAATGTAATTTACCGTTGCAAACGATTCTTGTCGTATTCAAAATATCTCAGCTCGAAATCTCGGGACCCGCCAAATCTGACCGCTTTAAGCAAACTCGAGCAATACTGCTATAAACGCTTTTAATGCAGCTCAATTACGAAATCGTGAAAATGTAACTTTACGTTCGTTGCCTTTTATCGGCAGTAACGCGGCTGACTTCGGATTCACGTTCGCGTTGCGAATTATAGACGAAGAGCAGAAAAATAAATACAGCCAGAGTAATACCAATCCTCTGTATCATTACTGAGCGATGACGACGCGCAGTGGGATGTGAATCTGTTGACTGCATGAAAAATATTTCAACAAGTCAAACAAATTCCAGTGCAGTCGATAATATCCTCAAATCGCATGTAGTAGTTGAAACTCGTTGGACCAAAAATGTAAAAGCCTAAAAGAGACATGTGTAGACTTGCTTAGGCATTGAAGGGCATTTAATCCTGCATGTTTATCCCTATATCGTTTCCGCACGCCGATCTTGATCCGTTCCTATAAATCCTAGTTACTGATAAAGAATTTTCAAAGAAAACAATTACGATTGATTAAGTTCCGAATTAACTAGATGAACGCCTAATCGTATAAACCTGCGGTCAGTTTGACAGAACTGTTGTGATGGCAAGTCTCACGAACAGGATTGCAGGAAGCACGATAACTGGTTGATTCTTATCCGAGCGTGAAAGTTTCTCGTCAGCCACAGTAAAATCAACCAATCAGCGCATTTTCTACAATTTCATTTGCAATATTTATCATTGCAACAGTTTTTTAAGCTTGATCGTTGAAAGCAAACCTTCGTAAGCATGAAAGCACATACCTCTGCATATATTAAACTATCATTCAATAATATAGTTGTTAAATTTTAGAGCTATAATATTCTCCCCCCCCGGCATGTACTGAAGGGAGAAAATTAAAAAGTGAGACGATTCTATACGATGCGCGCTTTGTGCACGCATAGTTGGCAGCAGTCGCGCGCCAATACTTTGACGCGACGGGCTGCATGCTCTGTGAGAAGTGTCAGCTGTTCGATTTGCGTGTCACACGCGCAGCCTGCTGTAGCTGCTTGCATCAATTATGTCTTATTTTATAACAGCAGACGGCTTAAAGTTCATTTTTGCGATTCAAGTCGAGCGGCGTTCAACTAACATAGCCTGTGTGCAGCTGAACGGTTTCTTTTCTGCTTTGTAAGGCAGGGTTTTATAGTGGTGCATATAGAATGTCTCATTGTGCTTGACAATTTTGCTTCGCAAATTGTCTTAAATTGACTTGGCAATTAAAGTGCGACTATGCTTAAGCTTGCAATAAAAACCCGTTCCACGGTTGCAAAGCCGGTTGGAAAGGAGCGGTACGCAGCGTATTTAGCACTGGTATTGTAACATCGGCCATGTTTCCTATTTACAGGGTGTCTCAAAAGTTCTCGGAGCTTTTTTAATTAAGGATGTGAGAGAGATCTCTCATTGAATCATCCTAAATTGTATACAGTTTAAAACCTATCGAAAACTCTCTTACACGCATTCCTTATTTTGATAGTGACTTAAGAAGTAAGAATAAGAGAGCCCATGTACTACTAGACTATTTTTTCTTGTTTGTCGCTCAGAGTTTCTGGAAAAAATCATATATAGAATTAGACGGAACATTTTTAATCCTTAAGATTCTAAAGATTGATAGTATGAGAGTTGCTCTTTCTAATAAGCCATATTTCTTTGTTAAAAAATTCTTCATCTCAAAAAGCAGATGGAAAAGGCAACACGCAGGCAACGACGAAAGGGAGATTCTTGTAAAAATTATTAGAGAATTTGATTCCTGCATTTAATTACTGCCAGAATTCAGGCATTGATCACGTGAAACTGGCTCTTTAGAACGATCTAACATTTTCTACTTAAAAATTAATACTCGTCTAAATTCTGTAGAAAAATCCTAAGAGAGTGGACCAGCAAAGGTGATAAAATGTGCAAAACGCCCAAACCGCATATTTCAACGATCAACTTCTTGCTCAGTTACTACAATAACCCAAATAATAATTCACAACTGATTTGAAAGCGGTTCTCTATAAATATTAAATTTCAATAACCCAAGAAATTCTGTCGAACCATCGAGTTTTAATATATCTGTCAATCATTTGTGCAGAAATGAGCGTCTTTTCGGTGCCTTGGAGCATAAACTTTACAATAAATTCATAGCTGATAGAAGTTATCGTTTTAAATTACCTGTTGTACAATTGTACAATAGCGAATGAAAATCAAATGTTTCAAATTTGACGCGATTTGATCCCATAATTTCGAAGTTACTAAAATATATGAATGTCCGGGAATTTTTTGATCACCCTGTACATCATGATACAGTCGACTCTCGATATAACGCCATCCTGATATAACGCCAATCCCGATATAACGCCACCTTGAGCCCGATTTGGTTGGCCGTAAAAGAAACTAAAGCAAAATGACCCGCGATATAACGCCACCTCGCTATTACGCCACTTTCGATATAACGCCAATTCGATATAACGCCACCTGGGGCCGGTCCCGAGGGGTGGCGTTTTATCGAAAGTCGACTGTATCAACAACAACAACACGTCACGACGTCTGCTGTAACTACCAGACTTGATCCCAGTGATCGCTGTTGTCGTTGCCGCCCAGCTGGAAATACTCGTGCACTCCTTTGCTATCCTATACGACAGCAGCATTGACACCAACTTCGCGTTCAATCAAAAAGTATACCATAGCTGTGGTGGTAGTCTAAGTCACTCGAACATCATAGGGTATTGTATCCTTGCGCCTGAATCGTGATTGTACAAACATTATTCGGTAATAACGCTGGCACTTCCTTGTTCATTCTGTTACTCTATGTGAAAAGTTGGTAAGAAATAAACTATTTTATAGCAAACAGCGCTTTCAATGTGCTTTATAGATGACTAGGGTATTAATGTAAAGATACCACTCGCACCCTGTTCATCAATTGAACAACGGTAACAGCTGATAAAGTATCTACAACTCAGTGTCACAAAGAAGTGAGTGAAATCCGCTGCCATGGCCATTGAGAGATACAACACGTAGTCAAAAGAAGCTAATCTTCATTGAAATATGTCAGTTTGAGCCAATCATGATGCATGCTTGAGGCATTCGAACGTCTGTTTGTCAACAAACCCGTTTTCACTCCGTCTCCACTTGATGATTCACAGGAGTATAAAAATAAATTTATTTTTCAACTGTGATCGCAAGTGTCACTAGTTCATGCGAAGAGTTAGTAGACCGACACAAAATAGAATACAACCTCGTGAGTTTGGTCTGTAACAAAGCGCCAAAGTAAACGACTACGATTACTCTGAGGGACACTGAAAAGTATCACTCATTTTACAACGCCAGCTGTTTCCAAAGTGATGTTGTTAGCATGAATTCTTAGCGCTAACCCGGGCAGTGATTCAGCTATGATACGCCACTTATGAACGAAGACGCTGAAATAGAGGGATTCAGGGTGATCAACAAATAAACTAAACTTTCTGTAGAATATGTTGCATATCAGGTTCAATGTTATCCATTAAAGAAAAACGTACATACCTTCGCATTTGAACAGTATTGCAACAATGCGCGATTCTTGATACTTCAATCGCTCTATTTTGTGGTGACTTTCGTCCTCAGATAAAAATAAGACTCGTAGTGTGACACAGTCTGTTGATCGGCACTCTAACCGAGTTTGCTACTCCGTTCTGTCACATGACTGCCGTTTCTTCATACGGTTGCCACTTTGCCTTTGGCGCGGGCGTTCACCGATTAATGGAATGCCCTTTGGGTCGCCAAAATATAAATATTGTCGTTATAGCATCATTCACAAGTATTTTAGGTGCGGATTACCCCAGTTCAGAATCTTATAAATGGCCAGCATCTCCGTAAAAGATAACAGTTCACATTGTGTGTTAGTCAGCTATATTGGCATGTTGAACGCCTTCCTCTGCCTTACTGTGAAGTCATTGAATGATCGAAATGATGCCCATCGCTGGAAAGCTGGTCGCAGTTCTCGTCCTCTCTAGCTTCTTGCTACTTCAACAAGTGCAAGCTCGTCCCGCCACCCAGCGCAGTCCTGCTACTACCAATGAGCGTGATCCTCATAACATCCACAAGCGCGATATTGATACTAATGACGTTTATGGATACCCCTACCCCGGCTACGGAGCGGTTGATAATTTTTACGGCTATGACGCGCAACCACGAAGTCACCGTAATGCTATCTGGCACGGTGACGGCAACATGTTCTATCTCATGTGCACAGACTGCGGTCACGGACGCTAATGAAAGTGATTCAGGAAAATGTAATGCAGTGTATTTTTCTTTTCCGTTTACTACTGCCGCTATGTTATTGACTTTTAACTAGAAATGTATGTGTTGATGAATATTTTTCATTTTACCGCTGTCAGGCGGCTAGTGATTTTTTGTGGCTTTGAGCAGTAAGAATTGATATCATGCAAAAAAATTACTGCTGTGCTATTTTTGACGAGCTATCTTTTAACTGAAGGGACTCGCTTGTTAGAACATAGTGAGAGGTGGCTTCTCTCACTTCAAACATTCTGCTCTCAGCTGTACATATTGTAAAAGGGTGTTTGTTGTATATGTCAAGTGTAAAATAAATAATAATTGTGAAAGAAAAGAGAGAAGTTCACAAAAATTGGTGCATCGGCTAGTTAAAAGATCCAGGAAAAGACCATTATGTCTAGCTAATACTCCATTCAAACGGCATATGAAAGGGCGGTACTATTCCATTACAAAGAAGAAATTGAAAACCGCGACCAAATGGTGAACAGAACTACGCCTGATCTGAACTTGGTCATTCGACAGTGAAATGGCAGCACAGGCAGACAAAGTAAAAATTGAAAATTTTGCTGAACGGTTTTAAGACAACCCAGACTGGTGAGTGAAATTTATTTATGAACATGCTATTGAAGAAGTTAAACAACAAGAAGAGCAGAAGCAACTTGACAGCGTAGTGGATGGAGAAGAAGGTGAAATGACAATAATTGAGAATGTTAGTGTATTGAAAGCTGCGGAGTGTGAATAGGAAGGGATGACGGAAGAGATACCCTAGTCAAAGGAGTTAGTAAAAAAATACAGCACTCCTAGAACATTTACCGCACCCTGTATTATTATGCACGTTTCAAAATAAATATGATCAACAGTGCAAATTTGTTTATTGTTCGTTATGTCTCACGGCAAAAACGAACGTGCAAAATTTAATGCTGACTTAGTCTGGTTTACAAAGGTGTCCTGACCTAACTTATCTATGCGACTTGGTCGTGACATTTTTAACGATAATTTCATAATTCGCTTTTTACTGATCGATTGGTTGTATGTTCGGATATGCTGTAACTTAAGATCTGACTGATTCTTTGAATTAAAGTTAGTTTGATGTGGTTTAATATACTGGACGCTGTGCTTTTTCAGTTTCGTAACATACTAATGTCCAGATTAGGCCGACTTCACTCTATCTTCGTGAACAATTTCTTGTAGCAAAATCTTCAACTCAATAAGCGCTCGCTAAACTTCTGTTTGCCGACAAAATGGACGGACCGCGCTGCTTCTCTACGAAACTTACAGGTGTAACCGAAATTGACGAAGAGTCATTCAGCAATGGAGATCATTTTGAACAAAAGAAAAGGGAAGTGCGACAAAGGATGTTACGACAAAGGAAAGCAAAAATATCCAAAATATGTCAGAAAAATATGTCAGATGGTTTTTGAACTAAAACTTATTACAGAACCATGATTTAGGCCATTTTGATTTTTAATTATTATGGTTATTTCAGTTTCTACCACTACCAGTATCATCTAGTGGCTCTAACAAATCGATAGCACTATCGGTAAGGATTCAAATGTTTGGGTGAGCCTTGAACGGACTCGAACAGACCAAACTGACGCACATCATGAAAACTATAAAATTATCATGATGGATCATTGACTGAATTTAAACACGCGCATGGAAATCCGTTCAAATTGCATTGATAATTATCATGAAAGTTTATGTGCAATTAGCCAACACGTTCTTTATTTTAAGCTGACTATGAAAATTGTCAATGATTTCCTTAAAAACAAATTAACGTAGATCGTGCAAGATACCGTAATCGGTGCTTCCTTTTCAAATTCCAAACTAGATTCACGAGTTCTGACGGAGAAACTCGATGTTCTTAAAAACGGACTTATTATTATTTCTCGTTGCACAAACTATTGTGATTTTAGTAACAGGAAAGGAAGTCTGACGCATGTCCAAGCAAATTATAATAGAATGTCAAATTACATGGATTTCCTTTCGTTACTCTCCGTGTTATTTACAAGTTTCTATGGATGATTAAGAAACCTTTCTCTTTCTTTCAATCAAGAAAATTTAACGATACCTCGCGTCTTTTGATTCAGCAGTCTCTGATCAATACGTGTATATAAAGGCGATTCTTAAATAAATCTAGCAGCGTGTCTGAGTCAAGCAGTCGAGTAGCTGCGCTCTTGTCGATGAAGCAGAAATGACGATACCTACGATCAGCGATTATCTTCTCATTGCCACTTACGGTAGTCAAGGAATAGGTGAGACAAATTGTACATTCAATCATTACTGCAGTTTTGTACATTCTCTTGAACGGCAGGAAGCTGCAAATAGTTTGCATCAAAGGGTTCATAGTTAAACGAAGAATCTATTATACATAGAAGTTGTTCAATTCCCAATACCCATGCAAGTTCTGCTTTATCATGCATTTTTAGTTATTTCCTTGGCGAATGGACTGCTTCTGGTTGCAATTCTTCATTCACTATCGCTTCGCAAACGAAAAGAGATGGTGATAATTGCTGGCATGGCAGCAGTGGACGTCTTTTATGGTTTGAGCACAGTGTCGATTGCTCTATATCGATTATACATTTATGCGAAAGGATGGCACGATGATAAGATAACTGCCTGGGACTGTGTCATAGTTCCACCGTATTTCTTAATTTTTATTGGAACTCAACTCACAGCAGTTGTGAATATTGCCGTCAGCTGCGATCGTTTTATAGCCGTTGCCTGGCCACTCAAATACCGCATACTAAACAGAATTTATGCAGTCAAAGTTCTGGTAAGCTGTTTAAAGTTGAACCATAGGCAATTAAATTGCCCTGTTTTACGCAATCCTTAAAGAACAGAAATTCGCATTTGTAGACGGAGGTAAGTTAAAATAATCGAAAAGTGAGGAAAAAGTACTAGTCGCAGAATGCATGTCTTCCATAATGCTAAAAGCTGAACATGATTTGCATAATAGTTTACACGAGGAATTCAAAAAGATAATGCCACGTAGCAACTTTTTGCACTATGAATCAGATATAATTGTGTACTGCATTACATACCTTATCTTATGCATGCGTGCTATGCATATTTCACTATCAAACTTGGAATATTGCTTTAGTATAGAGCGTTGATATTTTAGACAATTGTCGGTCTATTCGGGATTGGATCAGGGGCAGCAATGTTGGTGTCCACCTACTTCGACACTTCACCTATCCCAAACATGACAAAGCTATGTTCGATAGCCGTATTTTCATTTTCCTACAATTTATATCATCAAACCCTCACATGTGGCGCTGGATTTGTGAGCGTAGCAATCTATGTGGGCGTATTTTTTATCTATCGTCGCTCTATTAGTCATTTAACGCCAAATGGAACAATAAGCGATCAGCGAGCAGTAGCTCTGCAAAATCGTCTGACCGTGACGTTGGGTATCATAACTTTATCGACTTTAATTTTCTTTATTATTCCGTTTTCCATTAACGCCGTCTACGCCTGGATGAATATTAAATTGCAATTTAGCGTTGTTACCGGAACGATATCCCGGTTCAGCACGATAATCAACGTCGTGATCTATGTATACCGGCAGAAAGAAATGAGAAGAGAAATACGGGCGTTATTCACCTGCAAAAATACGATCAAACCATCAGTGCATACGATACGCTCAACTGCGGCAGCTCACTCGAGACAGCATAATAACAGCAAATGAATCTTTTGGCTTTCATACTAACAGTAATAATGGAAAGAAAGATGGATGTGAAAAATGAATTTTTGTGTGGTTTTTACTAGTACCAGTTGTTGCATTTTAGCTTGAAGTGAATGATTTGTTCATTTGGTCTGTAGTCGATAGACACATAATGCCTATACACATAATGCCTTTGGAAGCTGTCTACTCTCTCTAATGTTCAAGAGAAACTATAGATGCGTCGGTCCACTGGACCGTGTACCGAATTACTCGGTGCACCGAGCACTTTTGGCACTTGGTGCACCGGACCGGACCGTGGACCGACGGTATTTAGTGCTGGACCACGGTATTCGGTGTTGGACCGCGGTACTTGGTGCTGTACCGGACCGGGACCGACCTCACTGAGCTTTGGACCGGACCGGGACCGGGACCGACCTCACTGAGCTTTGGACCGGACCGGGACCGGGACCGACCTCACTGAGCTTTGGACCGGACCGGGACCGGGACCGACCTTAAAAATCCTGGACCGACGCATCTATAAGAGAAACACGATACAAGCACATGAACAAAAGCGATTTTTTGACAACTTAACCCTTTTAAATCATCAATATTTGCTATTTTGAGTTCCACTCATCAAGTACTGCGATAAATGTGATGCCAATAGGCCTCGACTATTCTCTCTGTCCTCAGACAGAAGAGAGGCGATCGAATGACAGCTGACACTGACGCAGATGGTCAAAAATGACGCATGTTCGCAATTATGTGCAATGGGCGCCGCTCGATATTCGAACATATGTGAGCGCTATTGACAGCTAGTCAGTTGAACAACATCCATTTTTCCCTTTCGTTCATCGTTCATATGACTCACTAACCTTTTGTTTGCCGACAAAATGGACGGACCGCGCTGCTTTTCTACGAAACTTACAGGTGTAACCGAAATTGACGAAAAGTCATTCAGCAATGGAGATCATTTTGAACAAAAGAAAAGGGAAGTGCGACAAAGGATGCTACGACAAAGGAAAGCAAAACAATTCAAAATGTGTCAGATGATTTCTTGATATAGACTTATTACATGAACTCCTGTGGCGGTCATTATTAAAAAGTCTGTAAGAATTTTGGTACAAATTAAATTTCGGCCCTTTGTATGAAAAGTGTATATACCATATACTAGATTTGCCCGGAAGTGGGGCGGGTTGGGTGCAAAGCCTTTACGGTACACGACCACGGTCTGACTGGGATCGCAGACGGTCCGCTAATGCTTGGACTATATTGCTGAGGATACTTTCTATCAGCAGCGACGGCTGCGTTTTGCGAGGAGAGCAATGTGATTAATATGAACTGCATGATGTCTGAGGCCTGCAGTAGCTGTAGTGGTGAAAGACGGCATTACAGTAGTTTGTTGTGTATTTCAAACGGCATAAAGCAAAATTACGTAACCATCATATCTGGCGATATCTAAATCATCCGGGAGCGCTTTAAAAGGTATATTATATCACGCTGTAGACAGACCTGCAGTGAGAGGGATGCTGCAGGAGAGAGGGAAGAGAAGGTGGGATTAACAGTGAAAACTGTGACGCCCGTTGACTCTGCTGCATGCTCAGGTTGCCTTTCTAAAGTCGACCAAATCGCTATAGCAACCGTATGTCGAGTGTCTGCTGTCTTCGTCATTGATCTCTTAAGGAATATTATCAGGGATGATTCGACATTCGAAGTGTCTCTGCGTCGAAATCTACGCACCCGAGCTATTTTACAGAAAAGTTTTGGCGTCTAAAACGACTCATCGTGCCAATAGTGTTGCAGGCGTCGATCCTCGATGGCATTGCTCCTGACAACTCCTTTATTGCCGTCGATCAGTTTCAGTCGGTGGCCGCATTGGCTGCTCATCTGGAAATGCTCAGTAGAAATGAAACGGAATATCTTCGTTACTTTGAGTGGACGAGACACTATCAAAAAATCGAAGCGCCTCGATCTGAAGCCTTTTGTCGGCTCTGCGATCGACTGCACGCCCCGATAATTAAACACAAAAGCTATGCGAACTTGGTCGCCTGGTGTTATCCAGTCGAAGTTTGCCATGTGAAGCGCTTCAACTATGTCAGAGAAGTGCTCTTCATGTGGGACCGCTTTATCGTTCTGTCCACTATCGGCTGTATCAGTATATTATTACTCTGCGCGATTATCATCAGAAAATGCTTATGCCATCAGTATTCATACCAAAAATTAATAGAAAACGGTGGAAATAAAGTCCTGAAAATTATATTGAAATTTTTCAAAAAAACTAATCGCATTGTGATGCAACAAAAGTATACAAATTGTCATATGTAAAATGCAAGGTAAGAATAGGAAAACACTGAAAAACACTTGAAAACAAAAATTCTGCAATTTCTCAAATTAATATTATTAAAAAATATAATGAAAAATTTGCATATATAAAAATTGCATATATAATTGCAACATTTCATGATGTTCTGTGGCTTTAAATTTACGCCACTTTTCTCCAAATTTATCATTCATTGTTCTTTGGATCATTGGATCATTTTTAGGATCTACGGACGTGTACTTTCATGAGAAAAGATGGGGCGAGACGTACGAAGTGAATAGTTGCAAATGGATTGTACGCACACGTCAATGAAGAAAAAGCGTTCCGCCACCCGAACGCCGACGGTTGCGGCTCGCCGTGTCGGTTAGTCGATTCCCTCTTTCCTACCTCTGCTTTTATTTAATGTCTTACCTTCCTTAAAGGTAAGATGTCCAAGCGAATGTGCGCCAAAGCTTCCTCAAAACTGGTATACTTATGCCATCTTGTGCAATAATATCGTAAATATTTTTTGTCGTCATTGTATAGCTTAAATTCATCGTTTTACAAAAGCTCGGTATTGCGCAACGAAGGAAGCCAACAGCAAATACACTGGACTGCCGAAGCAATGAACACCCACAATTTTTGTGCACCAGTGCTTTACTACCTCACATAATCGGTATTTACCTGACAGTGTGTTGCAATCTTGTCACCATCACTCATTTAGCCGCCTGCTTTGCGGTGAATCAGTGACGAGCGCAGTAACACATACACACCTACCCATATTCAAAAAGTAAATTTTCATAGGCCTCTTCAAACACTACTGTCAGTTTAAAGCGCCGCTGCGTTTGTTTGTCACGTTCCCCAGTGAAATGATGACGAAATGAGTGTGTCGTTGCACAATTTTTTCGAGTGCGTCGTTGCGCAATCGACATTGCATAAAAGAGCGATTTACATGTGCAGTCGTCATCGTCGTCTTCAGTCATCGTCCGACTACTCCTGCGGCATCATCCTACACCGCCGAATTATTACTGTTCCAACTGAAAGTTAAAGCGTCGTATAAAAATGGTGAATTATCGTACTTCTTTGGAATGTTAGCTGAGCTGGGCCCTACAGCTTTCCTCTCGTTTGTTATGTTCCTGCAGGCTGATGAATTAAGACAAGGCCTACATTGCGTATTGAGAAGGTTTTCGTTGTAAACAGTTGCGTGTAATACGCCATTTCCAGGTCC
>NIUQ01001054.1:0-35652 GCA_002796945.1 Plectus sambesii | reverse complement strand
CTTCTGGGAAGAGGGCTGTCTTCGTCGTTCGCTGAAGTGCGGCAATCCGGCGTCGTGCGGTTCGAACGAAGAAGTCAAATGCGGCGGAACTTGCGAGCCGTCCTGCCGAGTCCGTCGTCCGCGCTGTTCCACCATGGTGCCGTGCGTCCGCTCGCACTGCGACTGCATTCAGGGCTTCATCAGAAATGAACTCGGTCTCTGCGTTCGTGAGAATCAGTGCCACGCTGAGCGTACGATCAACTTTTTGGATTATGGTATTTATTGTAATGATACTACTACACTTCCTTCCAGGCGAATGTCTGACCGATGTCGACTGCAAAGACGGATGGCAGTGCTTTAATGATCGCTGCAGACAGCCTCAACATGATCCTGGTCAGTTACCGTCTTCTTACAGTTGCGAGTTTCTGGTTTAACGATTCCCGAGATGACAATGCCGTCCAGTTCAATCGAGTTCCGGTACTGATGGCATAAAAGCGATTTCTTTTTAATACGCTTTCGATTTCAGCTCTCAAAATAATAATTTTCGCAAGGCGCGATTCTGGAACTGGGTGGGTGGGGTGAAAACGGCCTAGTTTGGACACTTTTAGATCATCTTTAGAACGAAGAAGATCTGGTTAAGCTGTATGTATAGAATCAAAAAGAAAGTATTGGGAAATACTTGGAAGGTAGCCTCATCGCGATATTGCAATCGCGCTACTATCAAATCTCATCCTCAACAGGATCCATTCAATAGTTGTAACTTCTCAAGCATACATTCTGTTGGATACTGAATAGCTTATTCACCGAAAATAGCCGCCTAGTAGCGAATAAGAGCAGCACGAGCTATGTCTGAATAACTTGTTTTACCAAATTTTATCTTAGATGTTTGCTCGCGAGATGCCGACTGCCGCCGCAACCAGAACTGCGTCCGAGGGCGATGCCGAGAAACGTGCTTCCGAAACAACGACTGCGGGAGGAACGAATTTTGCGACAGCGGCCGATGCCGAGAGCAGCGTGGTACGGTATTTCGTATGGCAATGTTCTCACTCGACAACTCGCATGCTCCTTTAGAACCTGAATGCGCAACCAACAAAGACTGCAACAGACGCCAAGTCTGTGCGCGCGGCCGTTGCCTGAATGACAGATTCGCGCCGAGCAACGATGGTTGTCTTTCTTTCAATCATTTATCACGCGTCGAACATACTTTAGCACTTTCAGCAGTGTGGAAGGGTCTCATCATAGAATAAGCATGAACGTATTAGCGAATTTTTCCTTTATGTATGATAAAATCGAGAAGTTTTGAAGTATGTCGACGCCTTACTGAACAACGATTAATAATGCTATGTTTAGAAGAAAAGTGCGGAAACACGACATGTCTGGGTGATTTCATGTGCATGAACGACAAATGCATGGAAATGCATCACGGTCAAATGAACGAGATGTTGCACGGTACGGAGGTCAAAAGTGGATTATACCTCGAGGCAGTTCGTAGCAATTTGCGGTTCTAATGCAATTATCAAGAACACATGCGTGAATGTTCTTTGTCACAGACACATTTGGAAATTATATGAAAATCGCAAATCCCTGCTGTTGTACCGGATTATCTTGATAATACGCTCCCCTAAAGTCTGTTTTCGAGAAGCACTAAAACAATTTTTATGAGATAATTTACGGTAAAGCAATTTTTTCGACTACAGATGCAATTATTCAGTAGATGATGTCGCGTAAGCTGAAACTTTGTAGTTAGAAACTGTTTTACAGCTTCTTGAATATAGGCCATAGGGCTGTGTATAGAGTCAAGAAAATACGGCAAGTATTTAACCAAATTTAACGAATAGCCTGCTCATCAGATCATATCTATTGGTACTATTTGCAGATGGAGCTTGTCTCATCGATGATGACTGCGAAATGACCGAGATCTGTCAATCGTCAATGTGCGCTCCCGCCAAGAACGACACCAGCAACGGCAAGGTTACATTCGGCGAACAGCGCGACTCCCGAATAGGTATGGTGCTTTTACAAAATTTTCTTCATATAACTTAAGCGCAGCAACGAAAAGTTTACGCACGAAATGCGATTAGCCTTTTCGCTACTCGAGAATCCATGAGCGAGAACATACTAATTACAAGAAATATTTTTCAAATATATATTGTCGATTTACACTTTTTGCAATTATAAACAAAATATATTGTTATGTAATTCAGTCAATATCATCCGTATTAATTCCGGCCGAGGCCTTAGCATGGTAACATCCGTCCCACAACGATATATGCGTCATTACAGTTTCGTTCTAAAGCGTATTACGTAGTCCTTTTGTTGAGTTAGGACTGACAAAGAAATTTTGACGAGAAATGTCACCAAGAAGACTTGACGTTTCAATATATTATGTTTAGAGTGCCGATTCGATCGCGACTGTCGCCCTGGAATGCGCTGCTTTAACGCCGTTTGCGAAGATCGCTTTGGTTTGTGATATTTTGGACGTTTGGCGTTGTAGTGCTGTCATAATTTATTGTAGATGGATGTGATCGTAGAGGATGTCCGCGCGGTCATTTCTGCTCCAGAGACCGTTGCATTGAACGCCAAGGCATGAGGCTATTCTTTTGTCGTGCAGTCTAACTAAAACAGCCTTTTTAGAGGAATGCCGCCGTGACCGTGACTGTCGCCGAGGAGAGTTCTGCTTTAGAGGACGATGCCGACGTGGTACACTTTTTTAATCGTAAAAATTCAGGCACCAAATCTTAAAGACTCACCATCCACTGATGGAACCATGCAGAGCAATTTATCATACTCTGACCGGCTTTTATCTCGTAGTTTTAATGATGCACGTGTTCCAAACACTAGTCCATACTCTTAGCTAAGATTGATTTGTTCTATTTGGCTGGCTTCACTCGCCAATATCTAAGGCTAAGCCTAAGCCCTTTAGTTGAGGATGATATATGGCTGTAGACGGGCCGATTAACAACCTATCCACTGATCGGCCGACCAGCCAGCAAATAAGCCAATCGGCGTGTAGCAAGCTTTTCCAACATTTAACCCCTCCGCTATCGCTACAGTACACGACGACAGTAGCAGACGTCTGGTTGACTGGCTGACAGACCAAGTTTGTCGGCTGGTCAATCTGCGACAGTTGGGTAAGTTCAGCGAGCATATTACAGTGATGATTTTGCAGAGGAATGCAGAGGTGATGGAGACTGCAGCCCACGAGAAATGTGCAGTCGTGGACGATGCATTGATCGCCGATTCAGCTTCCGAATGCATGGTATGAACTAGCATGAAATATTTTCCATCGCCCGCAAATCACTCCTGTTGCAGTGATGTGCATCGAAGACATTGATTGCGACGGGGAATCTTCCTGCGACAACGGAGTTTGCACTGTCCGACTTTCCCACCCACGAGATACTTTCGTTGAAGCAACGACACAACCGTCGGGTAAATTACTTCGAATTAATAAGCGAGGGGGAAATTTGAAGCCTCTGAGTTAAAAAGTTTTGTATCGTCGCAGTCAATAGAGGCATCGACGGAACGCCCCATAAGCCTGGGCGGATATGGAGACGATGCACTACGCGTAGCTCTCTATGCTCACAGAAATTTAGGAGGAACATTTGCAGTGACAAAGTCAAATAAATAAGTAAAATGAATAGTTCCCGAGCATCGCTTAAAGGCTAAATTTACTCTCATTACCTAAGCCCAAAATGAACGTTCAAGCACGCCCACATAAAGCTAACCATTATCGAATAAATTCTTGATTTATGGGGCGCATTGTGGTCGTAATAATGAATCAGACGAATCAAGAATGTAATTAATCTTGGGATTCTAGTTAAAGGGGGATTAGCGAACGCTTCTATTGTGAGCGCTCTGAGAAGGGAGGTGCCGAGTTGCTTTGTTTTGCAAACTGATGAGGCACGTTTCAGCAACCTGCTCTCAAGAAATCGATTGCGTTGGCGACAGTACTTGCGTGAATGGAAACTGCATTGCTAAGAAACAAAGTTTGTTGCGTCCAGCCCAAGTTACCTTGATATGAACATTATTGCAGACCAGCAATGTGCCGTCAACTCTGATTGTATGTCGCAAGAGCGTTGCATAAACAACCGCTGCGATCATTCGCGCTTCGGTAAATTCAGGCTTATACCAGAAAATAAATATGTTCTTAAACATTTAAAGCATAATGTGGTCTTCTGCTTTCATTTGATTCTCACATTTTTTGATGGGAGGATTGCTTTGAATTTGGGCTCCTCTGAAAGCAATTGGTTAAGAGCGCACAGCTTAAAAAAATAGGTAAAAATGTAACATTAAAAATTGAAAAATTAATAAAAAATAATAAAGGCAGGTTTATTCAGTATCTTATGCAAGCATCATATTCATTAACATTTAGACCGATGCAATAACCGATGTGCTCAAGACGAAATGTGCTTCAAAGCTCAGTGTGTTCGCCCTCGGCCGACGCACTCTGATCCTTCCGTGGATAATAGTGATACGACCGACAAATCACCCATTGGCAGTAAAGATAAAGAGGAAACGTCTCTCTTCTAGAATTCTATGATGGTACAATAAAAATCGATGAAAGTTTTCTTGCGACTTCTTGAATTATCTTAATTTGTTTATTTCTGCAATGATCGAAAACTGGTTTGGAAATAACAGATATCCTAATGACATGAGACAGTATATGTGGAAATAAGTACATTGTGATAAAAGATTTCAGCTTTCTGCAGAGTGTGCTTTAATAGTTTTGTTAAGATAAAAACTTCAGTGCGTTCCCTAATGATCATTTGCACATTAAGTAAATATTTGGGTCGTACCGCTAGAAAACGTCCGCGTACCAGATCAGATTTAAAAAGTTACCTACATAATCGTAATCCGCATTTGTTCTACTGGTCGATCGACAAAGTTTTGTTAAGGTTTTATTTCGACATGAATCGCTTTTAAAACCAGGACCAGATGGTAAACTGATGCCTTCATTCTAATCTACGTCACCGATAATCTGTTGGCTAACAGATTTTTCAACAGTCAGATGTACTCTTCTTTGCGATACGACACGATGGGATAGATGTGCGGGCTCGAGTATATGGACCGACTTTAGCGATCCAAAAGATAGCTAAACTATAAGCGGGATGACGATGCTGAGAGTTTGAGGTTCGCGCCGTACATGCCCTGGGATTCATTTTACACAACTATTGCATATATGGAGTTGCAATTACGGTAATTGACGTGAAAACTAAAAGAAACGAAAATAGATCAATCACCGCGCTTTCAGAGCGATGCGATTCCGACATTCTGCAGTAGCAATAATTTCATGAAATAGTTCCCCACGTTCGGCAGGCAATTTTTTACCTCAATTCACTGTTCTACTTAATTTATTCTCCAGCACTGAATGTCAGTTGCGCAAAATACATATAAGAGAATAAATGAAAACGTTAAAATGACTGCTGCTTCAAAACTGAAATATGCACACACGTACAATAAGGCTGTTTGGGGGAAGCAACCCTGACAAATCACGTACGCATGATAGACGTATCATTTTTTGCATTTTTGCGCCGGCGCGATTGCAAGATAAACTATCGATTGGCAGCGCGCGCCCTACTGAGCAGTGATTGCATTTACTGTCAGGCAAAGGTCATCTCGTTTGTTTTGCAGCCGCCTTCCGCTCTTCAATCCGCGCGACCATTCAGTCGACATCTGTGTCGGCACGAAGAAATGTCGCTTATGAAAGTGCTCGTCGTCGCCACGGTTCGTTAATTTGCTTGAACACTATTTTCCTTATAGGATTGGTTTCAGCTGGCGCTGGCGACGGTCGGGGCTCAAAACTGCCCGGTGCTAATCTTTCCGAATCCGGTGCCGGACAACTGCCAAGTAATTGTGGCGCAGGGAGGTGACGGATGCCGAGCTGTTTTACTTGTGTGCGATCAGAATAGAGGCGACGAGTGCCGTCGTTCGAACGAGATCTTCTACCGGTGCTCGAACGAGTGCGAGCAGTCGTGTCGAAATCCCCTTCCGAACTGCAACACGCGCTGCGGACCGCCCAAGTGCCAGTGTCGACCCAACTTCCTCCGTGACGGGTCCGGCAACTGCGTTCCTCCGAACCAATGCGGAGTCAGAGGATGTGAGTCATGGCGTTTTCGCGGGATTTTCCTTTCTGCGCTCCCCACCCCTATTACAGTCGGATCCAGAGCACTCCAGCTTCTTAGCCCCCATCCGACGCCCCCATTTCGGTTTCCCGAATCCAATCATACGGTCTAAGTCTGAATTCGGGAAATCTCGGGTTCTCATCCTTCCGAAACTTGTATCTCTGAAGCGTCGATTTTGTTCCCTCGAATCCACCCCTTACAATTATCAAGAAAATGGTATTTCTTTACTTGTGTCATAGGAGTTCTCGATAATTATGCTTTCACTGCATGTCGCTGCGGCGTGCGGCGAAAGTATAAATTCGGGTTTTGTGATATTCATCGCTGTTCTGTCACTTTTGCAATATTAGTCGTTGTCATCATGGATGCTGTTTTGATTGAAGCAGACTCACCGTTAATTCTTTTTAGTTGAATGTCTTTTTGACGACCATTGCGGCTTCGGCAGACGGTGTGTCGATCGGCAGTGTGTCTTTCGAGATTCTCCGCGACCGCCGCCAGATAACTCATTTTGCCGTTCCAACAGTGATTGCTCTCGCGGTTGGGACTGCCACGATCGCCGATGCATTCGCTGGGATATCGATCGGGGTTGCCGCTCCAACAGTGAATGCTTTGGCGGTAGGACCTGCGTCGACCGCCGATGCATTCGTCCAGGTATTTTCTAAGATTTACTGTTATCTTCCTTTGGGAACAAAGTGCTTGCAGGAAATCGCTGCGACGGCGACAGAGATTGCTTTGGCAGAGATGAGTGCGTTCGTGGTCTTTGTGAGCAGCGTCGTGGTAATACTTGCAGAAGTTTAGGAGCGTCAAAGCGCACACTGTATACAATACTTTTAGATCGATTCGAGTGCAACTCCGACCGCGACTGCCGACCAGGATCTGAATGCCAACGCGGCCGTTGCTCTCAGAGAGGTAAAGCTTGCAATTTTCGTCACAGCGGTTGCAACAGCGACCGCGAATATGGGCGGTACGAGGCTTGCATTCGCTGTTGATGTGTCGATTGCCGTTCATTAACATCTGTGCTGCTCATTACACTGTGAAGTGCTTTTTTTGAAGGCCCCGGACGATGCAATCGTGATTTCGACTGCGACAGGAATGAAGCATGCAATAATGGTCGTTGCGAGCAGCGTCGTGGTGCGTTTAGTATGTTAGGTATAGGAATAACTTTATTCTTTAGATCAGGGCAATTGCCGCTCCGATAGGGACTGCTTTCGAGGAAACTGCGTCTTTGGACGCTGCGTAAACGGCGGTGGTCGACCCGATCGTCCTGATGGTGGCCGACCCGACAGACCCGACGGTGGCCGACCCGACAGACCCGACGGTGGCCGACCCGACAGACCCGACGGTGGCCGACCCGACAGACCCGACGGTGGCCGACCCGACAGACCCGATGGTGGCCGACGTGATGGTGGTCGTCCCGATGGTAGTCGACCAGACGGCGGTCGACCCGATCGACCCGAGGGTGGCCGTCTCGACGGTGGCCGACCCGAGGGTGGCCGTCCCGAGGGTGGCCGTCCCGACGGCGGTCGACCTGACGGCGGTCGACCTGACGGCGGTCGACCTGACGGCGGTCGACCTGATCGACCTGATGGTGAGCGACCCGATCGCGGCAACCGTGGTGGTGAGCGCAGACTGGCTGCAAGTGAAGATGACGTTAATCCCGATCATGCTGACATAAGAGGTACGCTGTGTCCTTGCATAAAGATGAAGACAAGTGCCTAATAATATAGGCTGCGATGGCGGTTGCGATGAACGAAATCAAGAATGCCGAAACGGACGGTGTGTCGATTTTGGAGATGAAGATACGCACGACCGAGTGACAGCTGTGCCATCGCTGCCCAGGAACGCAAGACCGCGTCAGGACAGCGTTGTGCTGATCGGAGGACGTAAGGGCCAACCGCAACGACATTGTGCTCCGGCTTGTGGAAATCGCCAGCTGTGCATTGACGGTCTTTGTCACGAATTGTGATACGTTCTCCTCTGGAGAACTGCATTCATATGGTAGTATCATCTTTTCAAAGATGAGCAATATACATAAAATTTCGTATAAGAGCTATTAAGTACAGTCGAACCCGCATCATTGCAGCTTCGCGGGAACCAGCCAAAAGCTGCAGTAATGCGGGTTGTGCAATGATGCGGGTTCCGAATAGTACAAAAGTAGATAATCGGAGACAGCCAAAAGCTGCAATAATCCGGGTCGTGCAATGATCCGGGGTGCAATGATGCGGGTTCGACTGTAGTGCTTCTACATTAACATAATGCACATTTGAACTTTAAAACGAGCTTTGCACTGTTCTTCAAAAGTTTTAAAACATCTCAAAGCAATCTTTTTTTTATAAATATTCAAAAGGTAAAACGACTTGTTTGTTCGCCATCGACAGTCAAACTCCGACCTCTCTGCGGACAACAGTAATGTGAACAACAAATTGTTAAACGACAATAGTGCTCCCGATGGAACACCTTTGGTTAGAATTTCACGATTATCTCTTAAAAATAGATGAAATTTCCATTACAACTTCGTGAATAATTTTATTTTACTTATGCACTAATAAAATATTCATGTAGAATAAATATTCTAATCGTGTGAGCAACGGATGCGAAAACAAAAGACGGCATGGCAAAATCTCAGATAGCAAATCTGAGGAGGGACTGTCACTTTTCGCGTGCTTGGACTAACTTCAAAAATTTTAACAATAACAAAGCTGCCCGCTCGGTGGCTAGCGTAGAGTTGGGAAATAATCAAAAAATGACCAAACACTATGTTTGCAGTACGATAATCTACACTTGCAATATCTTTCGAATCAGACCTATTACGCATCGCATCACAACTGTTTGTCATAAGCAATTTATTCTTCAAATATTTATGATGAATAACGTTCGCGCGACGGAAATATCGGTATCGAAAGAAATGAGCTAAAATATTTGCGGTTTTGAATTTGATTATGCACACATGTAATATGGGCCTGTGTGCTGGAGGGGAAGGGGAGTCATTACCGAATCACTTTTGTTTGTGGTAACATTTGGTGCTTTCGTGATTGCCATATAAACCGGCGATCGGCAATCAGCACACTTACGATTGTTCGATAGCGAGCATACTTCAACCTGCTTTGATTTCTTGTTTCTCTGACGCTTTTCAAACTGTTCAAGTATCTAATCGGTATCGTTATCGGCAAGAAAATATGACGTATCTGAAACTGCTCATCGTCGCCACGGTTCGTTAGTTTGCTTGAACATCATTCACATAACAGATTGATTTCAGCTGCTGTTGGCTGTAGTCAGCGCTCAAAGGTCTTGCCGCTCGGACCGTGACTGCCCTCGCGATTGGGACTGCCACGATCACCGATGCCATGATCATGACAATCACCGCGATCGCCACAACCACCATGATCATGACAATCATCGCGATCGTGACAACCACCATGATCATGACAACCACCGCGATCGTAACAACCACCGTCGCGGACCTAGAGACGACAACATTGAAGAAGGCCAGGGGCAACAGCAGCTAGCTTGTATTCCAGCTTGCGGGAATCGCCAGATCTGTGATGCTGGCAGATGTCAACAATTGTGATCGATTCTTTTCTAACAACAGATATATATTCACATATCTTTTTTATAAAGAATGAGTGATACGAACAAAATTTAAGATTACGGTAGTAAGATTCGCCGAGGCCCTATGTAACAAAGCACGCATAAAACACGGTACCTTCTGTTCTGTTGATTATAGAACATAAAATATAAATAAAGACGTTAAAATAATCAGCCTGGTCCCAATTTCATAAAACTAATGTATATGTTACTACAGTTTACATATTACATAGGATGTAGTCACATTCTCACAATTCTCAGTTTCATAAAAGGAAAATGCGAAACGTAACTAAATTTACGCCTTACCTCGGCATTTCACAGTTGCCCTAAAGTTCCCGATATTCAATGTAGTGCAACCTTAACGACACTACTGTGATCATTTTCTAATGAAATTGGTTACGTAATTTTTAAATAGTTAGAAAATCACAAAATAATCAAAATATTTGACATCTGAAAGCGCTGTCTAATGTATTTCTTCAATATCTACCACTTAATTGCCGTTTAATCATAATTTACGCTGTTTAAAAGAGGATATATCAAATGTAATTTCAGTCTACATCGCCTACTTCGCCATGTAAAATACTGGTGTGAAATATTGATGTAAGCTGTAAAAAGCGAGTTTTATGAAACCGAAACAGAGAAAAACATCATTATATCGGATGTGAATGCAGTTACATTTGACATTGACATTTCACACTTACACCAGTTTTATGAAACCGGCATATGTGAAAATGTGTGATGACAGTGCGGAAATGTGAGCATTTTTCCACATTTCACAGCAACATTAGTTTTATGAAATTGGCCCCTGTCCTAAAAAGCGTTTTTGCATTGACCCACAGTGTCAGCTCGTTCGCGGTCACAGCGACGCCTTTGCCAACCATATTCTCTTCATCAAGTATCTATGAAAAGCAAAATACAAGGAGTTTGGACACAACAAGTTCCCATACCTATTATGCAATTGCAAAATTTACCGTTGCCTTATGTAATAAATGATCATTAGGGGGTTTCACTCTCTCGAATCTTAAATATTTCTTTAAAACAAAGTTATTGGGTGGGTTTCACATCGCGTACTTTAGCTAAAGTCGGACTTAAGGCCTATCCTTTATCATTGCGTTAAGTCCGACTCTAGCTAAAGTACGCAATATGAAACCCACCCATTATGTCAAGTTTCTGCGCATTAGCAAAATAAATATTCTTGCATATATTAATACACGTCGCATTTTTCTTTAATATTAAGAAAAAGAGTTCAAAGGGTTGACATTTTCTTATTGGTGATCAAAGGTTTTAGAAAATGGCACAAAATAACATATAATAAATACCAGGTTTTTCCGAAAGAATGCCCCAAATGACCTCACCAGGGAGCGCTTTTTAGGAAAATCAGTCCAAAAAACCGCTCCGGAGGCGCTGATTAGTATTTAAAATTTATATTCGTGGCTCATCACAATTAGCGAGTTATTGGCACTTTTTATGTACCGTTTTTGGTAGATACGCAATTAATTAAAGTACAGCTGGTTTTGTTCCGCTATGTTACTTCGTTGCTCAGTGTAGTAACGTTTTGTAACGCTGTCTTTGTTGATAAAGAGAGAAAAATGCATTTTTTGTGACATTTTTGCTGCTCTCCTAAAAAGTGCTCCGGGACACATTTTCGGAAAAACCCGGTAGTAAGGTGTACAACTCATTTACCGATATCATTGATTAATGAGATATGGAAAATAACTAGAATAATTTCGATCACCACCCTTGCCATACGATAATTCCGCTACTGAAATGTCTTTTGAATCAGATTGATTACGTATCGCTGTTTCCAATAACAAGTGTTGGTCATGAACAATTTGTTCTCCAAATATTTATGATGAATAACGTTCGCGCGACGGAAATATCGGTATCGAAAGAAATAAGCTAAAATATTTGCGACTTCCAAATTGATTATGCACAAGCGTAATATGGGCCTATTTGCAGAAGGGAAGGTGGAGTCATTATCGAATCACCTTTGTTAATCATAACATTTCGTGCTTTCGAGTTGCCATATATATCGAAAATCGGCAATTAGCGCTTTGACGACTGCTTGCTTTCGAGCATAGTGAAGCGAGCGAAATTTGTTGCTGCTTGGCCGTTTTTCAAACTACTTAAGTATCTAATCAGTATCGGTATCGGCAAGAAGAAATGACGTATCTGAAATTGCTCATCGTCGCCACGGTTCGTTAATTTACTTGAACATCATTCATATATCAGATTAATTTCAGCTGCTGCTAGCCGTAGTCAGCGCTCAAAGAAAGTGCAACTCGGACCGTGACTGCCCTCGCGATTGGGACTGCCGCGATCACCGATGCCGGCGTGATCGTGACCACGATCGTGACCACGATCGTTCCCGCGATCGTTCCCGCGATCGTTCCCGTGACCGCAGTGGTGATCGCCGTCGAGGGAAAGACCGTTCTCGTAGAGATGACGAATTCGAAGAAGTCGTGGGACAAGAGCAAATAGCTTGTATTCCAGCTTGCGGGAATCGCCAGATCTGTGATGCTGGCAGATGTCTACAACTGTGATCAATTATTTTCTAACAACAGCTTTATACTCACGCTTCTTTTTTCGAAGAATGAGCGTTACGAATAAAAATTTTAATTACAGTAGTTTTATTGGCTGAAGTCGTATAGAACAAAGCACGCATAAAACACGATCTCTTCTAAGATATTGAGTATGAATCCCGCAATGTAAATAAAGGCGTTAAAATAATCGGCCTGTTCGAAAAAGACTTCCCGGACTGATCCACATCGTCAGTTCGTTCGTCGTCACCAATGTCGCCTTTGCCAATCATATTCTCTTCGTCGAATATCTTTGAAAGAGAAAATAAAAGGAGTTTGAACTCAAGTAGTTCTATTTCCTTAGATACTATTTTTTACTAAAATATATATATATAATTTTTGCACATATCAATACGTGTCGCATCTCTCTAAAATTAAGAAAAACAATTCAAAGGGTTGGCACCTTGTTTTGTTGATCAACGCTTTCAGGAAATCGAACAAATAACTCTACTTGCTATACTATAATTAATACATTAATTAACTCATTCAGCGTTATCGGTAATTGGTGAGGTATGGAAAATAAATGGAAAACTCTCAATCACCGCCCTCGCTATACGGTAATTGCAAAAGTACAACTGTTTTATGAATGAGATTTGTTACGTTCCGCTGATTTCCACGGGAGCTTTTTGTCACGAACAATTTATTTTTCAAATAATAACGATGAATAACGGTCGTGCTACGCTATTATAGATTGCGAAAAAATGAAAAAGGCAAAATGTTTGCGGTTTTGATTATGCACACATGTAATATGAGCCCGTTGGCTGGAGGGGAAGATGGAGTCATTACTGAATCACTTTTGTTAGTCGCAACATTTGGCGCATGTGCCATTGCAATATAAACCGGCGATCGGCAGTCAGAACGCTGTTGATTGTTCGCTATCAAGCATACATCAGTGTGCTTGATTTCTTGCTTCTTGGCCACTTTACAGTCTGCTCTGTTCTAAAATTTACATCAGAGTCGGCACAAAGAGATGTCGCTTTTGAAAGTTTTGCTCGTCGCCACGGTTCGTTAATTTCCTTGAACTTCGTTCATATATCGGACTAATTTAAGGTGGTGCTGGCTGCAGTCAGCGCTCAAAGATCATTCTGCCGCTTTGAGGGCGACTGCTTTCCTGGTTGGGACTGCTTTGACAACCGATGCGTAAGCCGAGAGTTTGAGAGACGCGATTGCCGCTTCGATAGGGACTGCTTTCGAGGCGAATGTGCCTTTGGACGTTGCGTATGGCGTGGGTTTCCTGACGGTAGACATCATCATCATCATCATCGTGGTCCCCATCATCGTGATCCATTCTTCGGTAACAGCGAAGATGGCAAGGAGCAACAGCAAAAAGCCTGTGTTCCAGCCTGCGGAAATCGCCAGCTGTGCACTGAAGGCATTTGTAAGGACTTGTGATCGGCTAGTCTTTAATAATTACATTTGTATTCATGCATCGTTTTTTCAAAGAATGAGTGAAACGAATAAAATTTGAGAATACAGTTTACAGACTGGCTTTGGCCGTATACAACAACGCACACATAAAAACACGGTCTCTTCTGTTCTATTACTATGGATCTTGCAATAAAGATATGGGCGGTAAAAGAATCGACTGGTTCGCAAATTCCTTCCCTCATTGGGCCAGTTTGATAATCATTTCCTAAAGTTAAGTAATTCACAGCGATACTCAGCGGTCTGCTTCATAATGGGCCTCTAGTAACGCATAACTTAATAACAGCTTAGGAAACGATTATGAAACCGGCCCATTGACCCACATTGTCACCTCGCTCGCAGTCACTAACGACACCTTCGCCAGCTATATTCTCTTCGTCGAGTATATTTGAAATCGGAAAAAACAAGAAGTTTGACATTCTTAATTTGTCATCTTATATCGCGCTGTCCAATCTGTTATTATTTGAGAGTCTTCTTCTGTGCTGCACATGTTTCTCATTCAAATGTATTGAAACAACTATTTTCATTTTCCTGGACATCACTTAGTTGTAAAATTAGCTTTGCCATCTGTTCCAATTGGTCGTTAAGGGGGTCAAACTCTCTCCGATCTCAAATTGCCCTTTTTACAACCGCTGTTACGTCTTGTTTCTACGCATCAACAAAATAAATATCCTTGCACATATCAAATACGTGACGCATTTTCCTTCTAAATTGAGATTAAGGGCTGGCATATTGTTTTGGTGATCGAAGTTTTTAAATAATGAAACAAAATAAAACTGCATGCCATACAACAATTAATACGGTAAAAGACTCATGCACCGTTATCGGCAGTTGGTGAAATATGAAAATAAATGGAAAAATTTCAATCACCGACCTTGTCATACAGTAATTCTGCAACTGTTAAAGCTTTTTGAATGAGATCCTTTACGTTCAGCAGATTCTATGGTAACTGTTAGACATGAGCAATCTATTTTTCAAATATTTACGATGAATAATAGCCGTGCTATGTGACTATAGCCAGAGAAAAATGAAAAAGGCAAAATGTTTGTGGGGGTTTCGATTTTGATTATACACAGATGCAACATGGCCCTATTTGCTGGAGGGGAAGCGGAGTCATTCCTGAATCACTGTTGATAGTCGCAACATTTGATGCTTTCGAGATTGCCATATGAACCACCGATTATCAGACTTTGTCTTGTTCGATTTGCAGGTCTTTTCGCTCTTCATTTCGCACGACTAGCTAATCGACATCAGTGTCGGCACGAAGACATGTCGCTTTTGAAAATTTTCGCCATCGCCACGGTTCGTTAACTTCCTCGAACATCGTTTCTATTTCAGTGTGATTTCAGCTGGTGCTGGTCGCAGCCAGCGCTCAAGACTCATTCTGCCGCTCCGAGAGCGACTGCTTTCCGGATTGGCACTGCTTCGACAACCGATGCATTCGTCGAGATTTTGATCGGAATTGTCGCTTCCACAGAGAGTGCTTTGGAGGCGACTGTGTCTTTGGCCGTTGCGTAAGGCGTGGTTTCCATGACGGTGGCCATCGAGGGGATCACCATCGTCACGACGGTTTCCATGATGGTGGTCATCGAGGAGGGCATCATGATGGAGGCCATCGAGGCGATCACCGCGATGGTGGCCATCGAGGAGGGCATCATGATGGTGGCCATCGTGGAGGAGACCATGGCCATGGACATTGATTTTGTGACACTGAAGACGGCCAGGAGCAACAGCAAAAACTTGTATTCCAGCTTGCGAGAAATCTCCAACCGTGCATTGCCGGCCATTGGCGACAACTGTGATCGGTTCTTCTCTGACAACTAAGTTTATATTCATGCATCGTTTTCTCAAAGAATAAGCGATACGAATAAAATTTAGAAGTACAGTAGTTAGACTGTCTGCGGCCGTTCACACCAAAACACGCAAAAACGAATAATATCATATGCAATTGCATTCGATAGCTAATCTTTTGACCAAAGTGAAGCAATTCAATGATCATATTAAATTTGTTCGAAGACCATATGGCCGCGAACTCAAAGATACAGTAATTTTACAATACAAATGCCGATACAATAATCAAAAAACGTAGCGACGGTCTCTGGGGTGAGGGGCGTGCGTTCGAATGGACGGGTCGTGCATCGTAATCATAGCCTGCGCAACAATGAAAATGCCGAAATGATTGCACCTTCCAAACTGATTATGCACAAACGTTATATGAGCCCGTTGGCTAGCGGGGAAGGGGAGTCATTATCGAGTCATTGTTGATAATTGCAACGTTTGGTGCTTACGTGATTGCCATACAAACCAGGGATCAGAAATCAACGCACTACCAATTGTTTATAAGCGACCATACTTCAGCCTGTCTGCTTGCTTTCTTGCTTCATAGCTGCTTTTCAAACTGCTCACGTCCCTAATCGACATCGGTGTCTACAAGAAGAAATGTCGTATCTGAAATTGCTCGTCGTCGCCACGGTTCATTAATTTATTTGAACATCATTTACATATAAGATTTATTTCAGTTGGTCTTGGCTGTAGTCAGCGCTCAAAGAGAGTGCAGCTCGGACAGTGGCTGCGATCGCGGTCGGCGTTGCTCCGATCGTCGATGTGTTCCTCGTGATAATGATCGGGGCAGTCATCGTGACAGTAGACGTCGAGGAGATAACAGTGGAAGTCACGGAGACAGTGACAGCGATAGTGATGGAAGTCGAGATGATGACCGCAATGGTCGCCGTCGAGGGAACGACCGCCGACGTGAACCTAGAGATGGAGAGATTGAAGAAGTCCAGGGGCAACAGCAGTTAGCTTGTATTCCAGCTTGCGGGAACCGTCAGATCTGTGATGCTGGCAGATGTCTACAATTGTGATCAATTCTTTTCTAACAACAGCTTTATATTCACGCATCTTTCTATTTTAAAGAATGAGTGATACGAACAAAATTTAAGAGTACAGTAATTATATTGGCTGAGGTCCTATGCAACAAAGCACGCATAAAATACGATCTCTTCTATTAACACAGGTAGTTCCATTTCCTTGGATACTCTATTGTTACTTGAATTATTAATATTATTTTTGTGCACACCAATACGCGTCGCATTTCTCTAATATAAAGAGAAAGAGATCAAAGGGTTGGCATCTCGTTACGGTATTCAAAAGTTTTAGGAAATCGAACAAATCACTCGACATGTCATACTATAATAATGCATTAAATAACTCGTTCACCGTTGTCGGTAATTAATGAAATATGAAGATAAATGAAAAACTGTCAATCATTGTCCTTATCATACGGTAATTCTGTAACTGTTATAGTCTTTCGAATGAGATTTGTTGCGTTCCCCCGATTTCAGTGGCAGCTGTCGGTCATGAGCAATTTATTTTTCAAATAATAACGATGAATAACGGCCGTGCTACCTTATTATAGACAGAGAAAAATGAAATAATTGTGGCTTCGAATTTGATTATGCTCACATGTAATATGGGCCTTTTTACTGGAGGGGAAGCTGAGTCATTCCTGAATCACTTTTGATAGTCACTACATTTGGCGCTTTCGCGCTTGCAATATAAACCGGTGATGGACAATCAGCGCGCTGCTGATCGTTCGCTGTCCAGCTTCAATCGAGAAGACGGAAAAGCAGCAACGTAGCAGGAAAGGAAGCAGGCTGACTGTTTAATCGACATCGGAGTCGGCATAAAGAAATGTCGCTTCTGAAACTTTTCGTTGTCGCCACGGTTCGTTCTTTTGTTTGGAGATCTTTTACATATCAGAATTCTTTCAGCTGGTGCTGGCCGCAGTCAGCGCTCAAAATTCATTTTGCCGTTCCAACAGTGATTGCTCTCGCGGTTGGGACTGCTTCGACCGCCGATGCACTCGTTGGGATGTCGATCGGGATTGCCGCTCCAACGGTGATTGCTTTGGCGGTAGGACCTGCGTCGACCGCCGATGCATTCGTCCAGGTATTTTCTACGATTTACTGTTATCTTCCTTTGGGAACAGAGTACTTGCAGGAAATCGCTGCGACGGCGACAGAGATTGCTTTGGCAGAGATGAGTGCGTTCGCGGTCTTTGTGAGCAGCGTCGTGGTAATACTTGCAGAAGTTTAGGAGCGTCAGAGCGCATACTGTATACAATACTTTTAGATCGATTCGAGTGCAACTCCGACCGCGACTGCCGACCAGGATCTGAATGCCAACGTGGCCGTTGCTCTCAGAGAGGTAAAGCTTGCAATTTTCGTCACAGCGGTTGCAACAGCGACCGCGAATATGGGCGGTACGAGGCTTGCATTCGCTGTTGATGTGTCGATCGCTGTTCATTAACATTTTTGTTGCTGATAACCATTCTGAAGCGCCCTCTTTTGCAGGTCCCGGACGATGCAATCGTGATTTCGACTGCCACAGGAATGAAGCATGCAATAATGGTCGTTGCGAGCAGCGTCGTGGTGCGTTTAGTATGTTAGGTACAAAAATAGCTTTATTCTTTAGATCAAGGCAATTGTCGCTCCGATAGAGACTGCTTTCGAGGCGACTGCGTCTTTGGACGCTGCGTAAGCGGCGGTGACCGTCCTAATCGACCCGATGGTGGCCGACCCGACAGACCCGATGGTGGCCCACCGGACAGACCTGATGGTAACCAGCCAAATCGTCCGGATGGTGGCCAGCCAAATCGCCCTGACGGTGGTCAGCCAAATCGTCCCGACGGTGGTCAGCCAAATCGTCCCGACGGTGGCCAGCCAAATCGCCCTGACGGTGGCCAGCCAAATCGTCCCGACGGTGGTCAGCCAAATCGCCCTGACGGTGGCCAGCCAAATCGTCCCGACGGTGGTCAGCCAAATCGCCCTGATGGTGGCCAGCCAAATCGTCCCGACGGTGGTCAGCCAAACCGCCCTGACGGTGGCCAGCCAAATCGTCCCGACGGTGGTCAGCCAAATCGCCCTGACGGTGGCCAGCCAAATCGTCCCGACGGTGGTCAGCCAAATCGCCCTGACGGTGGCCAGCCAAATCGTCCCGACGGTGGTCAGCCAAATCGCCCTGATGGTGGCCAGCCAAATCGTCCCGACGGTGGTCAGCCAAACCGGCCAAATAATGGCCAGCCAAACCGTCCCGATGGTGGTCAGCCAAACCGTCCTGATGGCAGCCGTCCAGGAGGTGATCGACAAGGAGGTGGACGAAGATTCGGCGAGAGTCAAGACGACCGGAGGCAACAGCAAAGAGCTTGTATTCCAGCTTGTGGGAATCGTCAGCTCTGCGTTTCTGGCACTTGTCAATTTTTGTGATAGATTCCATTCAAACAACTGACTTTGTATTCTCATATCGTTTTTTCATAGAATGAGCGATACGAATAAAATTTAAGAACTCTTTAGCTAGACTGGTTGAGGCCGTATGCAACAAAGCACGCATCAAACACGGCCTCTTCTGTCTCGTTGATACGGACCTTGCAATGAAAAATATGGGCGCTGAAAGAGTCGGTCAGGTTCGCAAATTCCTTCCCCCCATTGACACACAACGTCAGCTCGCTCGCATTCACCAACGACGCCTACGCAAGCTATATTCTCTTCGTTGAGTATATTTGAAAAACGAAAATAGCAAGAAATTTGAACACAAGTAATTCTTCGGCATATTATTTAGTTGCAGAAATAAGCTTCGCCTTATATTCCACCTGTTCATTAATGTGACATAGTTTCAAAACTGAAAGTTCTAGTATCAAATCCAAATCCAATGTTCATAGCGAAACTGGTGTCAAGCTTATCGAAAGTTGTAGATGCGCTAAACTGTCGCAAGTGGGACCATTCTACCCAGCGGGGCATTACGACTCGCCGATTAGACATGACGTCGTCAGTGGTGGAAGAGTGTTCAAATGGACAGATTTTAAGCATAGCCATCGTTTCGGACTCTACAGCTGAAATGGGCTCGAGTCCTGCAAAAGCTGAAAATACTGGGCAGGCTTTAATGTTTGTGAAACCGCCATGAGTTGCCAGTAGTGCGTAGCGAGAACGGCGAGATTGTAGCTCCCTAAACGATTGTCACGAGTTACCGTATCCATGAAAATTTCATCCATCGGCTCGATATTACACCAGATACAAGGGCGCTCGGAGCGTCAAAGGCAGCGAACTTTCTAAACCCAAAGAATGCTCAGCAATAGATAAACGTCAATATAAAGTAAAAACAGCTTTCAATTCGTAATTTAATATTGCGTGTCGTGAGGCAGGCTGAATCAGAACTCGACTTGAATCGAAAAAGCAAAAATGAAAAAATAGGCTCTCAATGGGCTCTCCATAGTGAAACTCGCCCAAAGTGCATTCGAAAACTAGGTCATAAAAAAATTTTCATCAGGGTATCAAAAGAACGAGCGTAAAAAACTGCAGGCTTTAACGCATGCAGAATTTTGATTAAATTAAGAAAAAAAATTTTAAATTAAAAAACACTGTTAACTGAGTATCCAACGCGTTGTCGCACTTTGGTACAAATCCGTGCGTACGTGCCAGAATGTCCTTCACTTTTCGATCGATGCTCAGCGACAACCGAGCGGCGGTTGTTGTTGTTATTTTGCAACGAGAGTGCTGACAACGCGCAGTAAACGTCACCTGCTCTGTCTATAAATACAGCAGGAACTTTGCATTTTGGAACATTGCATATCTTCTTGCGTGGATTTGGTTCAACCAACTGATCAGCGTTTGCACATCAAAACTTCTTCTCATTCAAAACATGGATAAGTTTGCCAATTACAAGCTTTTGTCGCCGGATAATGGCCAGGTGAGCAAAATTCTTTTTGTAATGAGCGGTTTTCAATATACGATTTAGTCACTTATGATCAACTCCAACTTCCTTGTTGTGTTTACTTGATTATCATTCTCTTGTTATTCAATTGATCTATCATTTAATGTTACTGTCTTTACAATTAACTCTTGAAATTTGATTTCCTCCTGAAATTTTCCAGCTCGCCATCGCCGTCACAGACCTAATGACGATGTAGATGAATTCAGTGCGACATTATTTCAGGAAGTTCCATTCGGAAGTGTGTGGGCTGGGGGCAAGGCGGTGGTGTTCTTTATGCGTCGCTTTGGCTGCGTCCTCTGCCGCCATACCGCATTCAAGTTGAGCAAGTTGGCCCCGCAGCTTTCGGCGAACGGCGTCCGGTTGGTTGGCATCGGTCCAGAGAAGCTTGGCTATGAAGAATTCAAACAGGGCAATTTCCTCGCTGGTGGTAAGCGCTTTTTATCCTACTTATACTCTACTCGATTTTTTTCATCCATCAACATAAAAGTGTTGACTGAATCGGGCAAGTATCCCAAGTGATTGCTAAGCAGCTTATCAGTTTCTTATTTGTTGCTAGTGCAAATATTTGGACTGTATTCAACAAGAGTGGTCGCCGCCGCGGTGGTCCAGTGGTTAATGAGCTAGCTTATTAACGACGCGTCATAGGGTGGGCGCACGCTGGTTCATTCCCCGCCGCGGTAGGCAAAAACAGTCTCAATCCAGCTCTGATTGAGCTCCCGGTGACAGGCATGCGACGGCCGACCGGCAGAGCACGTGTCGTATCAAATAGGCGCCTTCATGGGAAGACCCGAAAAAAGCGGACCCTGCAACTAGCGAGAGCGATGCTAGGAAGCGGGAATAACGCTAGGAAACTTACTTATTCAACAAGAGTGGTCATTTGTATTGTTAGCCTGTTACTAAGCGCATTAAGAATGAAATGAATAAACGAATAAAAATCTGATCATTGTAGAAATATACGTCGATGAATCGAAGGAATTGTATAACAGCATCGGCTACAAACGCGAAGGTTTCCTCGGTCTACTGGGCGAGTTTATAAAAGGAAAGCTGATTGCAATGAACAACGCGGTCAGTCTGACTTTTTTCACAATCATAGCGTATGTCGAAGTAATTGATTCTGTTAGGCGTTGAATACAAATGATTTCAACAGATTCTTAATTTTGTATAGTTAGTCACTTTTGAATACTTTGCTTTGCACTGAACTGAGTTTTAACCGTGATCGCGATTAGGTCTGAGGACAATCAGCGGATGGCAAACTTTTAAAAAAATGGTTGATTTTGGATCGATTTTAGATATTATATTCTTGCCTTATAGTCAAATTTGCCGATTAGTAACGAGAATTCTCGCAAAGCACCTTAGTTGGCAATGATGAACTCACTTTTCAGTACGAAAACATCTTACCAAGAATGATAATCGTTTCCTGGTTTTTACTTTCATGAATTGATTCAGAGAAGCTCTATTGACTTTCGAAGTATTTTACCTTATTCAATCGCGTTACTGATCGAGAAACTTTGACTATAGACGGTCGAATATTTGCAGGCTAAGGCAGATGGCGTCACGGGTAACATGAAAGGCGACGTTCACCAGCTCGGCGGCGTGCTCGTCCTCGATAGCGGTCAGTTTTCTCCTCTAGTGGTCGGAACTTGAACCCACTAAAATAAGATGTCGCTTGATTAGCCTTAAGTGCAGCAAGTGATTATTGCACGCCACCTGTGAGTGACCGTGTTATAAGTATTGTTGAAGAAGTATTCGACACATTGGGGGTGTAAAAATCGTTTACTGCACTTAGTGCTCGTCAAGGGAAGCTTTAGGGTAAGTGGCGTATAAGTTCCGTGCACCTTCCTCTCTTCCCTCCCCTTTTCTTTATGTTACTTCTCTCAAATTTCAGCCGGCAATAAGTTGTACGAATTCATTCAACACGAGGCGACAGACGAACCCGACTACGCCGCCGTCGCCGCCGCCGCCGGCGTCGCCTACAACAAGGCGGCCGTCGACTCCGTCCCCGGCCCCGAGACGTGCGACACTAGCTGCGCTCTGCCGGCGCGTTAAATGCCCAAATCGATGAATGGATTTGCAGAATTATCTATACTTTTCGTGCCACGTATTGTGTTTGATAGTAGCATTGCATTCGAGATACCAAGACTGCGCTTTCGACGGCGTTTACTTATGACGTCTTCTCCTTCTCTCGAAGTAACCCCCAGATTGGAGTCCTCCATCGGAGTTTCAGGATTCTCCACGCCCAGCCTTGAAATCTAATTAATTGATACTATGCTTTGAGTTGTCCTGCAATCAGGGACAGTAACTGGAGACATTGTCGGACATTCCGACTATTTTCGTCATTTTTTCATGAGCATAAGCGAATTATCTATCAAAGATGCCAACGAATCGCGAAAAGTATACGATATTCTGGCAAAGTTTTCATCCAGTTTGCGTAAAGCTGTTGCGGCATTCGTTCATTTTTCATTTACTATATTGTTGATCATCCATGCTACTGTATGCATAACTAATTTTCAAAACGATTGTAATAATTTTTTTTGCATAAGGTCGTACATGTTGCAATTATTTGTCAAGCGAATGCTTTCCCTATGAGATTGTACTTAATACAAGTTCGCTTTTGTGTGTCTTGCGTGTCTTCAACCGCCTCTTTTATGCTTTCATCGACTGCGATCACGCCCAAGAATCTGTGCTTGATCTGGTCAAACGATGTATTTTCATTTCCACGAATAAACTTTACGTACAAGTGCTGCGTTGGAACTTTTTCTATGTGATTGTTATACAGCGGAATTCGTTTATAGCGGTTTCTGCGGGACCGGCTAAACTTGACCGGTATAACCGAAACCGCTATGAGCGAATTCCACTGTACAGAATACATTCCATTCCTAACCTTTTAGTTGCTTGTGATAAGTTTCGAAACTATGGATGAATTTATAGCTGACGCTGAGTATGTTATTTGGTTTTGAAATATTAAAAAACTGCTCATATTTCGGAGTGCTATGCTGATCGAAAGTTATGGATGCGCTATACTCTCGCAAATTAGACCAATCGTCCAATCGGAAAATGCCACTCATCGATTCATGATGACGTCATCGGAGGTGCAAGAGCATTACGTGTGGACAGATTCAAAGCCGAGCAGTTCGTTGCAGTCTCTGCAGCTATAATTGACTTGTATCCTGTAAGAGCTGAGAAACTGGGCGAACTGTTTCGTTTGCACAACCGCGATGAATTGCCAATGGTGCACAGCAGTAGACACCCAGATTGTGGCTGCCTAAACGATTGTCGGAGATTACCGTATTCATTTCATCCGTTGGCTTGAAGTTACACCGAAAATTCTTCTCTCTTCGATCTGTGCTCTGCAACGACCTAGCGACGATTCCTATGGATGTTCATTTGCAGCGAAGTTACTGACAGCACAGAATAACGTCATCGACTCCAGCTCTAAACGTCGCAGGAACATAGCATTCTCCTAGCGTGAATTTGGTTCAATCAGCTGATCAGCGCTCGCATTTCAACACTTTTCATTTATAATATGAATAAGTTTGCCAACTACATGCTTTTGTCTCCAAGTAATGGTCAGGTGAGCAGAAATTGTTTCTTGATTTTAATAAGCGATTTCCAGTTTACGATCCACTTAATCGCGATCAACTTTAAATTTCTTCTGTATACTTAATAATCTCTTGTTATGCAATATATCCAGCATTTGATGCTAACCGGGCCGGTTGTTAGAGGCTGAGCACAAGCGCTGCGTCCCACTCGCCTTCACATGAATGTGTTAATCATGCTATTTTACATTATGCGAATTTGCGCATTGGTGAAGTAATACGAAAATGATCATAATAACTAAAGCTGTGACGGGAAATATCCCTCTTCGTCCTCAGAACCCTGTGAGCAAAATTTTCGTTTATGTCTGCCTCAGAAATGTGATTTTAACCCTTTTTGAATGTAATATGATATCAATCCATTTTGCGAATCATGCGATGGCACAAGAACGATAAAACACAAATTTAAATGTATTAATTTGTGATTTCTACTGTCTTCAAATTCTCATCCTTAAAATTTGGTTTACTCCCAGAAGTTGTCAGTTCTCTATCACCGTTACAGACCTAATGAAGGTATGAATGGATTCAGTGCAGTGTAATTTCAGAAAATTCCATTTGGAAGTTTGTGGTCTGGAAACAAGGCGGTAGTATTCTTTATGCGTCGCTTTGGCTGCGTCCTCTGCCGCCATACCGCATTCAAGTTGAGCAAGATGGCCCCACAGCTCTCGGCGAACAACGTCCGGCTTGCCGCCATCGGCCCAGAGAAGCTTGGCTATGATGAATTTAAACAGGGCAAATTCTTCGCCGGCGGTGAGCGCTTTTTACCCAATTTATTCTTGTTGCAGCATGGCCTTGTAGGAAAACTAATACGAGCGAGGGAGCTTATTCGGGTTTACCAATGGTTAATTGACCAATAATAGAATAGAGAGGGAGAAGGAGGGTTACAATTTAGAGTCGCTACTTTAAGAAGAATGAGACGAACTACCTAACTGGAAGCGCGCCATCAAAGTGGGAGGATTGTTGCAATAGCGCGCCCTTTCATTTGTTGCCGGTTTATAATACATCATTTTTCTTGGCTATGGTCTAATAGACTATATATTTTATTACTTTAGAAATATACGTCGATGAATCGAAGGAATTGTATAACAGCATCGGCTATAAACGCGAAGGTTTCCTCGGTCTGATGGGCGAGCTAATAAAAGGAAAGTTGACTGCAATGAGTAACGAGGTAAGTCTGTCTTTTTTAAACAAATAGCGTATGTCGAAGTCATTGATTCTGTTAGACGTTGAATACATTTCAACAAATTTTTGATTTTGTAAAAGTAATCATGTGTGATATGTTGCTTTTCAACTGAACTCGTTTTAACCACATTTTCGAGTAGATCAGAGGGCAATCGGCAGATTGAGAACTTTTAAAAAAATTAGACTTCGGGTCGATATTTTTTCTTGCATTACAGTCATAACTTTCGAACAGCAACAAGAAATTTTGCTAGGCACCGTAGTTAGTAATAATGAGCTCGCTTTTCGGTACGAAAGCACCGTTTTGTATCGTGAGTGATAATCGTTTCTTGATTTTTATGTGCGTAAATTGACAGAAAGAAGCGCTGTTGACTTTCGAAGCAGTTAATTATTCAATTGCGTTAATTATCGAAAAATTTTTACTATAATCATTCGAACGTTTGCAGGCGAAGAAAGATGGCGTCACGGGGAACATGAAAGGCGACGTTCACCAGCTCGGCGGTGTTCTCGTCCTCGATAGCGGTCAGTTTGCCTGTCCTCTCGCTCTTTTCTTTACACTACTAACTTTACATTTTAGCCGGCAATAAGTTGTATGAATTCGTTCAAAACGAGGCCACTGACCAACCCGACTACGCCGCCGTTGCCGCCGCGGCTGGCGTCTCCTTTGATAAGAGAGCCATTGACTCCGTCCCCGGTCCCGAGACGTGCGACACTGAGTGCTCTGTGCCGAAGAAATAAATGAGCAAATTACTGGATGGCTTTACAGAATGATCGATACTTTCTGCGCCTCATAGTGTGTGTTTGATTGTGGAATTGCGCTCGAGGTGCTAAAATTGCCCTTTCGACGGTGTTTCCTTTCAGCGTGTTCCTTCTCTCATTTCGTTGTTGTATATTATTAGCCATCCATGCTAATGTACCTATAATTGCCTTTTTAATACAGTAGTAATAGTATTTTTCACATAAAGTTGTTCAGATCGCGGGTATTCGTCAATCGAATATGTCTTACCTAAGAGTTTTCCCGAAAATGCTTTGTACATTATAAAAGGTCAATTTTGTACGAGTCTTCAACCGCCTTTCTTGATCGTGATCACATGCAAGAATCTGTATTGGATATAGTCGAATAGCGTGTTTTCATTTAGATGAATAAATTTTGTATTCAAGTGTTGCGTTTGAACTTTTGCAACGTGGTTGTTAACAGAAGGCATCGAGAATATCGAGAAGCTTAATCGATTCTTTGACGTGCAATCATCTGCGTTTTCAGATCGAGATACTGTAAGACTCGGCCATGGCTACCGTATCCAAGCTCAGACAGTCCTGGATCTATTTTAAGCGCGCAGGCATCTTTTGTTGCGTTGCTCACTGCATCACTACTCATGTTGTCGAACCAGTGCAGGTTATATTATATTTGCTTTCACTGTTTCGCGGTTTGCGCTCAACGCCGGCCTTATAATACTGATTTTGTAATACTCCACTCTACGATATGATTTTGTTGCATATTCTATACAAATGTCCCAATAGAGTGATGGGTAGCCTATTCAACTAAGTTTCTTTATCAGATTTTTAAAAAAATTATTCTTTTAATAAAATCCATCGCCACAAGTTCTTGTTTATACATCTTTCGAACCAGATCCCCTGATACACTAAATGAACAGTTTCATTTGGAAAATCAACTAATCGTTTGTAACGGTATTCATTAATATCGGTCAAAATCTGCCGCTCCTCTTTTTACCGGTATGATTGATTTCCAGTGTTTGTGAGAATGTGACAAGCAAATTTCGCCTTTGTAGTGCCGCGGTCCTTCGATGATGCCGACGATAGAGGATGGCGATTTGTTCATCGCCGAGCATCTCAGTCGATCACTGAACACCATTCATCGGTATGTCACGCAGTGTCGACTCGACCGACAATGCACAACAATTCATGTTTCATACTGATACCTGCGATTTGATACACTATTGTTTAATAATAGCAATACATTTAACTGCAGAAGTTGCGCTTTAAATGCTCGAATGAACAGCAGAGTAGCCCCAGCCACTTTATCAGTCGCAATCTGTGGGAAGCACTTTGAAGTTAAAAATCAATCATTCTACTCGTTGAAGCAAAAAAAAGTTTGTCAGAAGCATGGAGAAGCGTAGAACTTTATCTCATTTCACCACAATTGCTACCTAATTAGGCGCTATGATTAACAACTGATTGCGCGATCGCAGGTGTATGTGCATTGATCCAAAACAATGAACCGGTTCCATAATCGTTTCCTAAAGTTAAGCAATTCATAGCGATACTCAGCGCTATGCTTCATAATGGGCTTAAGTAATGCATAACTTAAGAATGACTTAAGAAACGATTATGGAACCGGCCCAATGACGATGTCTAAACTACTGATGTCGATCAACAGCACCATCACCGAAAGGAGTGTCTCTAGGCGCTTCGGTAGTTTAAAGTTAGCAAAGAATGCACATACTCGTGTATAACTTTTCTTCCTTATTTAACTTTTTTTGAGAGGTATCGCCGAGTCAGGTTGTTAGTAGCAAACTGAAGACTGAAACTTGACCTATGAAATCACCTAAACTGTGACGATTTCATGCCACATTAATACGGTAGACTTGAGCATGTTGTTAGTGTAAGGAATTTTCACGGAAAAAAGTTTGCCAATCTTGTCAAGTTGTTTTTAGTTTGCTAGTCTGGCACTGACAGCTTCAAAGATAAACAAACGAAATAAGCCGAAATATCGCTAAAAACATCAACACAAGTTGGTATTTTGTGGTTTAACCAATAGTTTTAGTACAAAACGATGGACATCGAATCGAACACTTTGACGGAGACGGCATTTAGGATTTAAGCTCATGTTTCAGTTATTGCGTGTTACAACTTGTTGAGGTTTATTGAGTGCTGTCTCTAGACGTCCTTCGCTACAATCTACCACAAGTTTTCAATCGAACTAAGATCTGGCGACTGCGAGGGCCGATCCAGCACTCGATCTGATTACTAACCAATCATCCTTGAAACTGATCGCAACTTGTGCTTCTGGTATCTTGCGGAAAAATCCATTTCTGACTCAGGTTTTCTTCAAAATGAGGCATCGACACGTCCTTCAAGACGTCTCGATAGCCGTACGCATTCATAGTCCCTTCAGTTCACTGAACCGGACCAGTGCCCCTACTGGAATAGCAGTGTCAGATCATGGCTAAACCGCTGCCGTGATTCACCATGGACCGGAACCACTGCGGGGCAAAGACTCGCCTGTTCTGCGCTGCACGTACAGTCAGCCGTATAAACCACTGTACTCAAACTTCTTTTCGGCAAAAATGTCACTCATAGCCAAACCTAAGCCATCCAGTAGAAGTGGGCGCGGGTGAACTCAAGGCGGTGTGGTCGATTAGTTAGGATGAAAGCTGATTCTTCGCAACATGTCCGAACTATCTTGTTTGGTTTAAGCAACGTTGGACAGCGTAAGGAGTCCCTTAGATGCCGTGACTAGCCGCAAGGCCGTTTGAAGTTTCCCGCTAATTCTTCCTTCTGTCCGTCAGCGATGGCCGCTTAATTATTCAGTGCTCTCGGTGATTCGTTTTTCGCGCTCATCCAGTCTTCATTTGATCGCAGTACTGCCCAGTTGCCTCGAACATCTTTCAGGCATTGATGCAAGCTTTATACTGCCATCAATTGCTTGACTAGTGAGAGAATATGACACATTCTGTCGACGCACCTCAATCAGGCGCGCTCATAAGACTCAAGTTATCTCCCTTATGCATATTCTATAAATATGGAATAAGCTAAAAGTTAATTACGCTGGCTGCATTTCCTTTAAAATGTGTCAATGCACGTAACATTTTTGTTTAAATCGCATTTTAATCGTAGATTACTGAGTCGGAATCAGACTTTTGTCCATCAGTGTTAACTTGAACAAAGTGCAAAGGAGAGTTAAGATTTCTTACTTTGTGACATTAGAGGATCTCTGGCACCTTTCCTTCATCTGATTGCGTGCCCGATAATATTCGTTGAATTATATTTCCTCCACGCTCTAAAAGCCATTTTACCTCTAACTCACGCATGCTTTGCCTCCAAGGGATGAATTGTGTAATAACCGACGGCTGATCTGTTGTTGGTTATGTAGGGCGGGAACTCTTACCAAGTTGCCTGAAGATAAAACCCGCGCAAAAGTGCTATTTCCACATGCGTCAGCGATAAAGCAAACCCTTCACGTTCACCTGGCCAATAGCCGCCCGATAATGATTTCTACAGTCACCCTATGTCAACAGAGGTTTGGCGCATGTGGATGTTTGTTGCCCTGCACTCTCAGCTTAATAATGAAAGCAAACAAGCTGAGACTACAATGGTTCATAAAAGCACTCGCTTGAATCTCAGCCTTGCTCGTGCAGCAAAATTTCATGACGCGATTGGTTTGCCGAGCGTCAGATCAGTCGCTAAGAGAAGGTGTTTCTGCGCCTATAATACTCTGAACTGATACGGTTCGAAAGCGAGCTTGTGCGCTCTTTTACGGTCGATAATATTTGAGTCCAAATTGCATTGTGCATGCCAATGCTTATCACCTTTGGAGTGTTGCATAAAGAATTGTAATAAACTGGAATTAGCCAATAAAGCTTCTCTCTTATCTTTTTAAACGTTCTAAGGAACTTTATTCCATCCGCCAGCTTCGATGTTGACGCAATCATTGTAGGAGAACGCCTTCGAATCGTCTACCGCGATTAGGAGTGAAGAAACTCTGACATCCAGAGGCATTATACATACGTTAGCATAGGGAATCCAAATTCGCAGACATCAAGTCCTGGAATGCCATGTAACTTATAGTAGGGGGTGAAATGAAAGAACAACCAATTTACTGAGGTATTGGCGAGCGTCACGAACCATAATTACCAAAATCGGCTTAAGCAAAGATTGTGGACTAGTTTTTGGAACATGCGCGTCATCCAGGAATGATATAACAAATGGACAAAACATGAAAACGTTGGAGCCTAAGCTCTTATTGTGATGAGACTTGAATTTTTGGGGCAGAAGGACATAATAGGAGCATCTAGATAGGAGTATTTTCTTCATACCTGCTATCCTTATGCGCCGTCACTGCTAGATATGCTTTGATCACTAGAGTTAAAGAGGAAGTAGAGCTTGTCGAAAATGGTGAAATTTTCTCGTAGCATTCCTGTATTATCCGGGCATTGTTGGGAAAAATTGACAATATAGGCAGGTGGGCATGTATCAGATAAAGAAAATTATCGCAATTTTCTTTCTGCGCTCAGTATAAAGCCAATATCGCCTCTGACGCAGATGGCATCTGTTCTATTACGCCGCAAGAGCCTACCCTCCCGGTTTCTCGCTCTAAGCCTCTGCGTTAACCAGATTGCTATTTCAAACTCTTTATTAAATCGGGTTCTGATTCTGCGCCATCATTCAATGGCGCGCGGAATAAATTGATGCCGCGCTCGTCGTAGTCACTCAATTGCTCCGTGCTATACTTTGCAACTTTGTTTGCGCAGTCGTTGTTAGTGCAAAATAAGCGTGCCCTTTATTTGCAGACACTAACGAATTGACGAAAATGGACGCACAGAAGAGTGACAAGAAGTGTCCAGATGATCACAAGGGACACGAGGAAGTGAGTGGCAATTTATTAAAATAACAATTTTCCCCGGTAGATCGCGCAGGACTCGTTTCGTTCAACAGCTGGCTAGTGCGGGTTCAATTGAGAAGGTTACGATAATCATGTCATGCCCACAGCTTTCAGTATATCCCGTTTACACTTTAATAGGGACGTTTTCCAATTCAAAGAGGACTTTTTAAAAGCCAAACAACATATTTTCCAGGTAAGTTCAATATTGAAAACGTCCGCTTTGATTTGGAAAGCTGCCTTTTATAATTGGCTATGTTGAGAAAGCTAGTAAACCAGCCCTTAATAATAATAACTATGAAACCAAGTTAATAACTTTGTTGCAAGCTAATAGTAATACTAATTGGTGGAGTTCCTTTTCAGTGCCACGACCATCACGGAGCAGCCGAGCATGATCACGATAAGGAATGCCACGGCAAGCAGGATGCGAACAAAAAGGAGTGCAACGCCGACCACGACCATACCAAGCACGATAGTCACAAACACTGAAAATCAAGAGGAAACGGACAAGGAAGGCGGAGCGCTAGCTGTTAGACTATTTCCACATAGTTGTCGTGTTGTTAATCTTTGAGTAGCCACTGTATTTGATTTTCACTTATTTTATATCAAAGCGAATCAAGTAAATACAAGCATATGTTTATAGCGGCGTTTACCTTTGTAAGTCGCACATCCAGACGAAGCAAAACAAGTCATGAAGGCAGCTGGTTTTTGAAGAAAAAGTCCTGTAGTTGCGACTGTAGTTTTCAGCTTAAGTAGGATAAAACAGGCTACATCCAGATTCGACAATAACTTTCTTGTCAGACGGTTTTTGGTGTCAAAGAATTTTGCGTTACAGCCGATTTCTGATTATCTAGCGTCCCACTCCGTAAATGCAAAGATAACCTTCTCTATTAGGGTTTCATTTATTCAACGGTTGCTATTGACGATTTCATTTACATTAGAATTCGTATTCTAGTGAAATGCAATGAAAATGCACGAATAGCAGCACGAATATTCGGTGAATTTAGCGCGATAGCCTTGCTCGAACGATGTTTTATTCATTTCGTATTCGCGCATTTCCTGAAGAATACAGGTAAAACGTGCAATCTTTCACAAAATCACCGCTGCACGTGAATGCTTATTGCCGAATTTTCCTCGCCCATAAAAATATAACAGACAAATACCGTAATACGCATAGGAGTTACCCGCCGAGTACGCCACTAGAGTTGCATATTTATTGTCACGGTGCCTAATGCTTTTCAGTGTTGCTGACGAAAGAAGAGAATAAATGTTATGAAAGATGCATTTGAACCGGGGCATAGAACGATCTGAGAATGAGAATAATTTTAGTCACCATTGATAACGAATACAAATAACGACATGATGACCGATAGGCATCGTTTTAACTATGTTGGTATTTGTAGATTTATAAATCTGCTAGATTGCCAGTTCCTGGATTCAAATTTTCTGGGACAACTCTAATGAGCAGTGTGAGGTGAATCATACATTTATCAAAAAATGAACTTTGAAAGAATGGGGATGCGAACAAGGAATGAATGCTCCAATTACAAGACACTTCCTTGCTCCTGTCCATTTAAAGCCAACGCCTGGCTCTGCGCCATAGGCAATCTCGACTAATTGCACAAAATTGCGCTATATTAATGGAACGCCCTCCTGAACAAATTCTTTGCACTCAATTGCGATGATCGCTTTTGGTCAGTTGCTCAGCGCCTTAGTATGTTTTAGGGAAAGTTAGAGATTTTCGTCATGTGGCGGCGAATATATTTATAGAGTTTACGCATTGACGGGGATGAGAGGCGCTCGTTCACGGGACGGTCCGTAGTCCTTTCGTGCTAGTGCTGCTTCTCTCAGAGTTGCACAACGTGTCATTTCAGCGTGAGATGGCATGTAACTCACAATAATTGAAACCATATGGCCCTCTGTCAAAAGATGAGTTATCTTGATCGCTACCGCGCTGCCAGGCTAACGACATTCCATCAACACCGATAAACTTTCATGAATTGTCAAGTTCTTATTCAATAATTCAAACGCAAATCTTTTCAAATTATCCCTTCTCTCCGTATTATGTCAGATGCAACAAATTAATGGAAAATTCGCGATGTTTGTTTCGTATCAAAGTTGTACCATTGCGATCCAAACCTAGTGCGCATATCAGTAGGAGTGGACGTAAAGCCAGCACAAGGTGACACTGAAAAATGCAAAATGCGTGAAACGCGTCTCTATAGGTCCTCTACGGAACATCGCTTCCCAACGACTATAGATTCATCATTTTTCAAAGCTCAAGGTTAGATTCGAGTGTGTCTTAGCCTATAGGTCTTCAAGAAACACGATGCTTCTGCGATATCCAGATGAAGCAAAGGATTCTTCCGAATTAAAACTCTCCTTTAATTTTTGATTTTCTCTCCCAGTACCAGTCTTAGATGCTAATTGCAAATGGCAGCTGCTGGTCTTGTACAATGCAGTTAAAAACGAAAAATAAAATATAATCAATAGCTGCTCCCTCTAATCCACGCTTGAGGTAAGTATTAGGAGAGGAAATCGAAAGCCGATGAAGCTCTTATTCGCTAAAGTCCGGTAAGATGACCGCCTCTGCGCTGTCCCGCTGTTGTTGTATCTTCTTCTCAAAACGGACCATAAGCCGTCGTGTTTTCACGTGCGGAATCCGAGAGCTTAGGCACAAAATCCAATACCGCCCTCCTATTGGAACATCAGCATCGGACGCGAGCGGCAAGAATGAAACGGAGAGAGGCGAGTAAGAGAGGGAGGGGGGACGACGGATGATGGAGGGTGTTGGGCGTGACTGCTCGCGAGCCCCGCCGGGTAAAGCGAGAAAGGACTGGAGGACTGAAAACGCGACAACGAGGAGGGAGACTAAAAGATGAGTGCTAGCGTGGGATTGAGCAGAGACAGAATAGCACGGATCTGTTCATTCAGAGCTGGTAGCGAAGAAGATGAGCATGATGAGAAATTGGAGTCTCTCTCACTCTCGCTCTCTTTTTCTCGCACGTCTCTGTGGACTACGCGTCGTTCGCTAAATTGATCTTTTTCGCAGATTGTTAGCACCGCGCGTCCGCTCCTCTCCGGGCTGACTGCGAAATTTGCAATTAGCGCTACTTCAGTAGGTTTCGGGAAAAAATGCTTCTTGTTGGTTGCAGTGCGAAGATTACATTTGCGCAAAATATTTGGATGTAAACCTAGGGCTCTCTCTTACGTTTGTTTGTGGTTGGAAGTCCCATTGTTTCTTAGTAGCACAACTAATTTCAATGTGTGTTTGGTGTTAAATGCTGATTATAGGAAGGATTGACTTGTGCCGATAAAAGTAGCGCATTTGTAGCAAAAAACAATGGGTCAGTTTCATATCACGTATTTCTGCTAAAGTTGTACTTTGCGGGCATTCTTTAGCGGTACGTAAAGTACAAATGTAGCTAACGCACGCGACATGAAATCTCCCCGGTGTCATTTTTTTTAGCATTGAGTCCTATTATCCTCCATGACCGCGCGCAGAAACTAGGCGCGCGCCCATATTTTAGGAAGTGTGGATAAAAATCAAAGCTTTATCGGCATTCGCTTAGTTATTTGCGCGGAGGTCTGATTTTGATGTGGGACACAGTAGAGCTTCCGTTCTCGAGAGCTGCTAAAAAATAACATTACGAAGCGGCAAACAACGCCAGCTCGCGTAATTCAATTACTCAACCGAGTAGCGGACTGCGACGAGGAATTCGAGCCTGCTTGCACCCAACTATGCTCACGGTCGCTGCCGCTAGTTGCTCGCTAAATTTGATCTTTCTCGCACTTCGCAATTAGCGCCACTTCAGCAAGTCCCGCGACGAAATGCGGCGAACCTAGTAGTCAGCAGACATTCATTTGGCTACTAGCTGTGCTCCCGCTTAATGCTTTTCCAGTCCACCGGCACGCGTCGCCTTCTTGACTGTCGCTGGTTGTTGGCGAAGCGCTAATGAACAGGATGACGATGTCGGCGGAAGGGAGCGAGGGGTGGCTGGCGACTTTTCGACGTCTCAAAGTATTGCGCAGCTGGGTAATGCGATTTGCGAACGCTTCAACGCGCCGCACAGCGCCGCGTAGGGAGCCGTGGCAAGTGAACTGTAGCTCGGAACCAACGCAAGTGTCCCAGCTACGCTAGTTGTATTCTTGCATTTCGTAACGCGGGCTGCGCGACAGTTTTGTCAAAGACTCCTTAATTATCATATATACTTATACTAATGACATGTTCTTATTTTATCCATTTCACAAAGGGAAATAAGCTTGTAGCTGCAATTAGCTAGGAGTCTATTGTTCCTTAGGGGACCGTGGTGGTTTTTGATTCACAACCCTGTTACATGAAGATGTATTACAATGATGCTATAAAAGGAAAAGATGCTGTAAAATTAAAACTCTTAACTATACCTTAACAGTAGCGATATTCAGAAAGTATCTGAGCAAGAATTGGGCAGAAAGCCCGGGTTCTTATGCCCCAGTAATATTCAGTAGGAGCGACGGAGGCGAGACTCAGACTTGACTGAGTAATTATTCGAGAGGATTTGTGCATTTCTATCCCAGCTGCGTCCTGTAACAATACGCTACGCAACTTTTGAGCCGCTTCTTTAGTGAAATTGGACTTTTCGACCACCCAGCGAGCTTGGAGTAATGCAATTTGTATGCGCAGGGTCGTTGGAGGGAAACGATCGACGAGCGTAGAAGCGCTGCAGTCCGGACCATCATATGCGGCGACTGATTCGGCATGGAAGGCGCGTTCATTATCGGAGATGGGTCGCGGGTCGGGACGGCGACGATTTACTGGCGGCGCGCGC